>PVKB01003042.1:0-224624 GCA_004027205.1 Ctenodactylus gundi | reverse complement strand
AGGCCAGTGCCTGCGGGTCGTGGTTATCTAAGTTAGGGCTCCGTGTCACGCAGGGCTTTATCCTTCTTGTGGATTACATTCATGACCCTGAATTTATTTTTTGTGATACTTGCAGTTGAATCCAGAATGCTCTACCACTGAGCTACATCATCCCTCCTTACCTTTTAAAATCTGGGACATGGTCTCACTAAAGTGCCCGGCTGCCCTTGAACTTGCGATCCTCCTGTTCTGGTCTTTTAGGCATCTGGGATCATTGGGATATAACACAGTGCTCAGCTAGTAGTAGGGTTTTAAGAGAAATTTGAGGTGCAAAACTCTTGATATTTTTGGCACTGGGAAATCCGGGCTCTCAACTGAGATAATCCTGAGTTTTTTTCTTTTTTCTTTTTTTTTTTCCCCTTTTTTTCTTGGTTTTGTAAGTCACTAAATTGCCGAGGTTGGGTTGGAACTTGAGATCATCATGTCTCAGCCTCCCAGCGTGTTGGGATGCTGGGATTATAGGCCTGCACAGTTGTGCCAGGTCCTCCTCTTCTCGGAATCTTTTGCGGTGTTTCGCTCCTGCCTCTTCAGGGAACTTCGTGCTGCTGCCCCACTCCTCAGCCTTCTGTAGTCCGAGCTTATCCTGCATTCAGTGTGTACCCCAGACTGACCTGGAACTCAAGGCAATCCTTCTGCCTCAGCCTTCTGAGTCCTGGAGTTACAGTTGTGCACCACCATACCCCACTTATGAGGTACTTGCTAGGCAAGCACTTAATCATTTTGCTACATCCCATCTCATCTAACTCTTTATTTTTTTATTTTTTTATTTTTTTTGAGACAGGATCTCAATGTATGTGGCCCAAGCTAGCTTTGAACTCAAGGCATTCCTCATGTCCCAGCCTCCGGAACGCTGGGATTAGAGGCATGTGCCTCCACATCTGATTTATGTGATGCTGGAGAGTCGAGAGTCAAACTCAGGGCATGTGCTTGCCTCCAGTCCCCTAATCCTTTCTTTATAGCAGTTTGTTTGTTTGTTTGTTTATTCATTTATTTGAGACAGGGTCTTGCTCTGTAGGTCAGGCTGGTCCCGAACTCACTGTGGAGCCCAGACTAGCCTTAGACTCATGGCAGTCCTCCTGCTTCAGCCTCCCGAGTGCTGGGATTACAGGCGTAAGCCACCATGCCCAGCTTATGTGGTGCTGGAGAATCGAACCTCACATTTGAAAGTCAAGCACTTTGATCACTATGCCATTCCTTCAGCCCCAGCAGTTTATATTTACTGGAATAATCTGCTGTCTTTGGCAGTGCCTTGCAGGTGAACAGTTGCTTCTAGATGGGGCGGAATAGCGCCTTGTGCCCCATTGGCCAGAAGTTCACTGGACTCACTGGAGTAGATGATGAACACCACCCTCACCAGAGATGGACATGCATATGCATGTGTGTGCATATGTGTGGGTGTTATGTATGTGCGTGTGTGTGTGTGTGTGTGTGTGTGTGTGTGTGTGTGTGTTATTGGGGAGTGAACCTAAGGCCTTTTTTGATTTTACATTTTGTGATAGGGTCAGGATAAGTTGTCCATGCTGCTTTCAAGAACTTACCACTCTCCCAATTTAGCCTCAGGAGTAGCTGGGTTTACAGGTAGGTGTATGCCACCTGTTTTAGCCAGAAATAACTATTTTTATTTTATTTATTTATTTTTGAGACAGGATCTGACTGTAGTTCAGGCTGGTCTAGAACTTAGTGTGTATACCAGGCTGGCTCACAGTCACAGTAATAGTCCTGCTTTAGGTTCCTGAGTGCTGGGAATGTAGGAGTGTGCCCCGTACCAGCTTATCTTCATGTGTTGCTCTTGGGTGTGTTAGGCAGGTGCTTTGACCAGTGAGCCACACCTCGGCCCGATTTCTCTATTGTTAAAGTTTTATTTATTTATTTGGAACCTAAGATGGAGCCCAAGGCCTTCACACAGAGCAACATCCCCAGCCCATTTTTAAATTTTTCATTTTGAGACAGGGTCTCACTCAGTCTTCACATTGCCCAGGCTGGACTTAAACTCGAAGTCCTCATGCCTCAGCCTTTCAGAGTGCTGAGGCTTGTGTTAGGAGGCCCATTTTAAAAGAAACTTATTATTATTTTTATTATTATTACTACTATTTGTGCCTTCATATTGAGCTACATCCTCCGTTTATTTATTATTTTTGACATTGAGACAGGGTCTTGATAAGTTGCCCAGGTGAGGTTTGAACTTACTATCTTCTGCCCTTATCTTCCCAGAGCATGGGGATTTGCAGGCCTGCGCTGTGGAGCCTGGCCATGGGCCCTGCATACGCCTCCCCCCCTTTTGGGATAGGGTCTCAATCTGTAGCCCAAGCTAGTCCTAAACTCACTATGTAACCGAAGTTGGCCTTGAGCTCATAGCTGTCCTCCTGACTCAGCCTCCCAAATGCTGGGATTACAGGCATGTGCTACCATGAACAATTTAATGTGCTTGCTGGGAAATTGAACTCAGAGTCCTGCACTTGCTAGGCAAGTGCTTTCCAGTCCCCCTCAGCCCTTTTTATGTTATTTCCTTTATTTATTTATTTATTTATATATTTAGAGATAAAGTATAACTAAGCTGTCCAGGTTGGCCTGGAACCTGGGATCCTTTCGCATCAGGCTTTGGGATTACAGGCTTGCCTTCCTTGGCTGGCTACTTTTTCTGTCAGAATCATTTGCAGTGGTTCATTCACTATTCTGGGGGAACTGTGTGCTACACTATGCCACTGTCCTCTTGGAAATCTTTTTGGCGCTCCAGGTATTATTCTCTTGTGGTCCATACCACATTTGGCACTCCAGGTAGCTAGGTCTGTGTGCGATCACTGAACGCTCAGGCTCCCAGAAGAGCTCTTTGCTGTGGGATGAGGCAGCTCTCCTAGACTTCCAGCTTGGGCCCCAGTAGGCGGGGTGGTTCTCCTGAGGAGTGACTGCAGCAAGCAGCCAGGTGTTCACCCAGCAGAGCCCTTTGTGGCGCTGGCTGGTATCCCAGGACCAGTTACTAAGACCAGAGCAGCCAGAGGACCACATCTGTGTGTGACTCTCACTGCCTCACGTATCTGCTCTGATTGGTCTCAAATTTGCTTGAGTAGGTTCAGTAAGACACAGAGAGAAAAGGGATTGCCAAGAACACAGAGCCCCCCTCCCTCCCACCTTGAGCGGAGGGCCTTCTCACTGAGCTGCATTTACAGTCCCCATTTTTAGTTTTGATTTGGAGACAGGGTCTCACTTAATCACCATTTTACCCATTCTGGGCTCGAACTTGTGATCCGCCCACCTCAGCCTTCCAGAGTTTTGGCATTACTGGCCTGGGCTATGTGGCCTGGTTCTTCTTCGTTTTAAAATTGTGATGTGGATGAGACATGAGTGAAGTCTTTATCCTTAAAGATACTATTTTGAAGATGTGAAATGCCAGGCTAATGGGTAAAAGCTTCATAATGAATGCATTCACCTATGAATAGGTAGAAGAAAGTGCAGGAAGGAAAGAACAAAAACACCGAGTTAATGGATTCTAAATTGTTTTATGACTCAGCAGTGAGGTCTAGCTAGCCTAATGTTCGCTTATTTGGCTTACAAATGTAGGCATTATTGGAATGATTTCTCGACATAAATGAACAGTTTTTATTGTTTGTTAAAGAGAATAGAATGTGCCAGGTGTGGTGGCACCCACTCTGCTGGAGGCTGAGGCAGGTGGATTGAAAGCTGAAGTCAAATCTGAGCAATTTAGTGATGCAGCGAGACAGACCCTGTTTCACAATTACAATTTAAAAAAAAAAAAGACTGGGGATGTAGCTCGGTAAGAAAGCCCTGGCTTCCGTTGCCAGGAAAACACACGCGCCCGCACGCGCACACACACACACACACACACGCACGCGCGCACGCACACACGCACGTACGCACCCACGCGAAGAAAGAAAAACGGGAGGGACTTCTAGCTCACCACGTTTGTCAGTGAGGAAATGGGGTACATACAAACCCCACTTTCCTGTTAGGGTCCATATTTAGATAAAGATTTGCTGAGTAAATGTGTCCCGGTCTATAACAAATTAGGACTGGAGGAAGTTCCAACTTTTTCATATCAACCTTATAGATAAGAAAGCGGTCTCACAAAATGTACCCATTACAACTATGAAGAATGCAGCATGTCTGGCCCGTGGGCTGAACTCAAGGCACCCGTAACTTCAGGGGTGTGTTAGTGAGATAACAGTGAAATGTATGACCAGATACCACCGGCTTAAAAAATAAATTGATAATTTTGTGAGACCTGCAGATGATATCTTAAAGCCCGAGGCCATAGCATTTCAACTTCAAACAGCCTGGGTAATGTACTGACTTAGTGAGACCCTGTCTCAAAACCAAAAGGAAAAAATGGGCTGCTAATGTAGCTTAAGGCAAAGGCCCTGAATTGGATCACTGGTACTGCAAAAAATGATATCATAAATATATAAATGGCCCTTGGCAGAAACAAGTTCCCTACCTGCGCCCTGGACAGAAAATCCCTCGGAACCGCTCTTGATCTGATGGAAGTGGCACTTGCTCCGGCCTTTCATCATAGTGTCATGTTGCAGAAAGGCTCCGCCCCTACAAGCCTTAACACAGTGCTTTCCTATCATGTGTTCTGTTTTTATTTCGTACGTGTAAAAGAGCTCTTTCGAATTCTGTGCATGTATAAAGAGGAATATAGAAGCAAAATTGGGTTAAGTAGTATTCCAGAAACTTCTTCCCATTCTGAGCCCAGCTTTTGTGAGTCACTTGGTGAATCATTTGTTGATGGCAGGGGTTTCCCGTGCAGTATTTTCTTCTGTGCCACCAAAAATGTGGTACAGACCTGGAATTCCAGCGAGTTCAAGGGAATCGGGAGAATTACAAATTTGAGCCCAGTCTGGGCAGTTTAGCAACTTAGTGAGACTGTGTTTCAAATGAACAAAAATGGCCTGGGAGTGTAGCTCTGAGCAAAGCCCCCCTGTGCTCAATCCCCAATACCACAAAAAAAAAAAAAAAGAAAAAATAACAAAGTGTTCCATGGTTCAGAATTTTCTTCAGGGAAGCTGACTGCATTACAAGTTCTGATGCTGACCCTTTCTTATCTAACCACATATCAATGAGGACTGGCTTTCCTCAGGGTTATTTGTGGTTGTTATGTGGCACTGGGGATTGAGCCTAGAGACTTTGCACTGAGCTATCCCCCAGCCATTTTTATTTTTTATTTTAGAAAAGATCTCCCAGAGTTTGTCTGCTGCCCAGGCTGTGCTCGAACCTGCATTCCTTCTGCCGAGCCTCTCAGATGTTGGGGTTACAGGTGTGTGCCACCAAGCCTGGCATTGGGAATGTTTTTGACTAAATTTTCGAGGGAGTGTAATTAGTTAGACCATCAGAGAGAATAATCAAGTCATTTCACCCTTTTTTGGTGTGTGAGGATGAGGCTTACAATTTAATGTTGAGATGCGGCTTCCTAACATGTATTAAGAACTAATGAACATACTTGGTAAGTAGCCAGAAGATCCCAGAAGTCTATAACTCTTAGGGTTGTGGGTTTAATTAAACATTGCCCTTTGGTCTCCTGAAGTGAGAACAGTCTAATTAGCAGTGCCCACATTTCTGGGTGGCAGAGCAAGTGCTGCCGCCTGGTCCACAGTGTTCAGAGACTAGCCCGTGGAAGGTGGGTCCTCATCACAGAGGTGCTAAAGCGTGGAAAAGAAACGTGTGCCTGTGAACTGTATTGTGTCCCGTGGCTTGGTTAAGGTACAGTGGAGTTTTTTTTTTTTTTTTTCACTACTTCCAAGGTTGAGATGTGGGAAGAGCTTGCCTTTAAAAAAAAAAATCAGTAGTTTGTTTTTAGAGTTAAAAAAAATCTCCAGACTGATAGTACAGCCCAGGAGCAGTGTGGCAGCCAAACAGCAAGCGGCTCCCTGGAAAGCTGGGGAGAGCACTCGCGGACAGCTGGCAGAGCTCCCTGCAGGGCCTTCTCCACTGAGGCAGCCGTTACTTCCCTTATCACAGAATGTAATTATCATTCGGGAGTGTAACTGGTTTAGGTCTCATGCCCTCCGTCACTGTTTCTGTACACCACTGCAATCCAGCAGGTCGTGCAGCGACGGTAACAGAATGACAAATCAGTGTTTGTTAATATTCGTATTCTTTCGTATAGGCTGTGGAGGCTTTTCACCTTAAAGGAGCCCCAGTCTTCTTTGTCAGGGGGTATCATAGGTTTGGTCTTCCATAGTTACCCTGAAACGCATTGCAGTTTGCAGCCGTAAGTAGGGGGGTCATAGGGCCCCTCTTCCAGAGTTACTCCGAAATGCAACGCAGTTGTATGTAGCAATCTTCACTACAGTGCCTGGCGTAGAGGGAGTGCTCATTTCAAACGCGGCTTTTAGGCTGGCGGTGGTGCCTGCCTGTAATCCCAGCACTCTGGGAGGCTGGGGCAGGTGAATGGCAAGTTTGAGCCCTGCCTGGGCAACTTAGAGAGACCCTGTGTCAAAACCAGAAATGGGCTGGGGATGCATCCGAATGCGAGAGCCCTATTTTTTCAAGCCACAGCACCACACAGACACACACACACGCACACACACGTACACACACACATATACACGGCAGGCAGCTTTTGTGAAAAGCACCTCACTGCTGGATACACTGCGAACCCAGCAATCTGTTAACCCCTTTAGCTCCGTTTTCCTTTCTGCGCTCACACTTTGAACTGAATTGACAGTCGAATTTTCATTTGGCCATCTTTATTGGAGGTAACCAAATGCTGAAACTTTGGTGCATGTTGTCTGGGTTCCTCAGTGCTGTGCGATTGCGGAGCCCGGAGTGGGATCCTGGGCGGGGAGGCAGTGTCCGCTTTAAGAGCGGGGGAGGAAAAGGCTGGGGAAGGGGGAGGAGGGAAGAGGAGGAAAAGGAGGGAGGAGAGAGGACTAGGAGGAGGGAGCGGTGGGTGGGTGGTGGGCGGGGGGGCGGCGCCGGGCTCGTGCGTCAGAGGGGGCCCTGGGCTCGCACCTTCCCTGACGTCAAACCCGCAGCGGGTCTCGGCGTGGGTGCCAGCCAGAGCCCAGTCGTGAGTCGGAGATCGCGTCCTGCAGACGCGCTCCCGGCTCCACTGTCCTCTGCAGGCGGGCGCCGCCGCGGGACGGGACCGGGAGGCAGAGTGCCGCGTGCGGCCCGGAAGGGATCGGCCGCCCGGGCGGAGGTGAGGGCCCGGCGGGGATCGGGCTGGTCGGCAGGGGTGACGCCCCTTCCTCCACAAGGGACGCGGGCTGCCGGGGTCGCCGCCGCTCGGGTCCGCGCGCCGGCTGCCTTGCCAGTGCGCTCCGGGAAGGAAGTGGGCTTCCCCGGGCCAGGGGACGGTGCGCAGCTGCGGGCCACCTGTATCCCCTTCCCATCCCCGGGGCCCCGCGCGGTGTCCTGCAGTCCCGGGATTCAGGCCTCCGCCTGCTCGGGACACTCGCTGCGTATTTGGGACACAGTCCGTTTGTTGCGCGCGCGCGCGTTTGTGTGTGTATATGTTATTTATTTTGTAGAATTGGGAATGGAGCTGAGAACCTTTACACTGAGCTACGTTCCTGGCCTGTTTTGATTTTTTTTTTCTGGGTTTATTTTTTTGATTTTGAGACAGGGCTTCGGTAAATCACTAAGTTGCCCAGACTGGACTCGAACTTGCAGTAGTCTTGGCTCAGCCTCCCAGAGTGCTTGGATTACAGGCCTGCATTACCTGGATAGGTGCGCGCGCGCTCGTGTGTATGTGTGTATTGCGTGAGTGAGTGAGTGAGAGAGAGGGAGAGAGAGCGCGCGAGAGAGAGCGCTTGTTCCGTCGCCCTCGCGCAACAGTTGTGCAGATCTGGTCAAAGCGCCCCAGTCATTACTTCCCCAGAGAAGACCACGTCCAGCTCCAGCCTCTGTAGCTCTCGGGAGAAGTGCGCAGCACGAGGCGTTTGTTTTCAGGGTGCTGGCAAGGTTTGTACCCCCAAGTGGTAGCTTTATTGCTTGTTTGTTTATCTGACTGCAGTTGTACTACGGGTTGGCGAGGGAGGTGGGGGCCAGGAAAGCCCGTAGCAATCTCATTAGGAGAGAATTTATTAATTTCGCATACATATTCCCCCCCTTTTTTTAAAAAAAGAGAATAAATGTTTATGTACGTGGGTTACTTATTTTCCGATTTTTTTAAACTTACTATATTGAGGACTTTTTTTCTGTATTATTGGAAACCAGAGCGGAGAGGGCTGGAAACTCGTTAAAGATTTGATTACGTATCACTGCAGTGGCCGTCCTATTGGCTGGGAAAAAGCTGAATCCAGGGTAGCAACTGGTTTCTATAAAATATTGTTTACTCTGTTAATAATTTGAGGCAGTGTTCTCTTCAGCTGGTAAGTTTTCAGCCATTTACTGGTTTTTGAAATTAATTCCGTGGTTCATGACTAGCATGACTAGCATTTAAAAATGAATTAAGAGCATTAAACCTATCAGGATACATGTGAGGAGATTGCTTTTTGAAATCTTACCTGTATGCGTGCGTGCGTGTATGTGAGTGTGTGTGTGTGTGTGTGTGTGTGTGTGTGTGTGTGTGTGTGTGTGTGTGTGTGAGTGAGTGTTGGGTCCTGACATAAAACGCATTGCTTTCTGTGGTGTCATGCTAAATAAATTTGAAGTCATTGATCCTAGGTACCAGCAGACTCAGAATGGGAGCAACTAAATGTTGGTTTTACACTTTTTCTTGAGTCGTGACATTGTTTATTGCATCAATTAGGTTCCTAATGGTTTGGTTTTTACCTAATATTTCAACAGCCAATTAACATTTCAAAAATGCAGGCACTCTGTGTAGAAGAGGTCACAGCACACACTGCTGAGGTCTGTCCCGCTACACTGGCTGTTGGCGTGAGCTGTGGAACAAGACACCTCTTCTTTCAAACCTTGGTTTCCTGGTTTGTTAAGTGTGAATTATGCCTCCTGCCGCTTAAGGCTGTTAGGTATTTAGATAAGATAATGCCTAGGAAGCTGTAGACCAGATGCCTGCCTTAAATACTCACCAATTGTTAGCTGGTATTATTCTATTAAGACCGAATAGAGGTGTCCAGGATGCTGTGCCTGCTTTACAGGGATCAAAAAAAAAAAAAAAAAAAAAAAGTTTACATTGCCTGAAGGTACTGACGCTGAATTAGGATGATCTTTTTATATGGTCATTCGGCATTGCTTTGCGATTGCTTCTCAATTGTTTGTTTACTGCTAGACAAGTAATTTAGACTGTTGTATTTTTAAAAAACAACCAGGTACTCCTCTGTTTTTTATTTATTTTTTATTAAGTTCTCCCTTTTGTCAAGCAATTGAAATCTAGAATTTCATATGAGGATTCTGGGTTTTGTTAGCTCTTGTTACGGTGCCACATTAAGCTTAAGAAGCATACATCACAACTCCAAAGTCATTTTAATGTTTTTATTGCTGTTTATCTCAGTACCTGGATCGGATCTCACATTGTAGAAAATAGACCTTAAAAAAACTCTCAGGCAGTTTGGCTGTGTCTCTGCTCCTGCCTCAGGTGGGTTTGTGCAATTTTAAGAGTTACAAAAACATTGTCATTTAAAAAATAAGACATTTTTATAACAATAAATTTAATGTTTTGGTTTCAAAGAAAAAAAGGCCTTTGTCTCGAAAGCCTGAACTGGGTATGACAACTGTCAGAGATTGGGAAAATAAAATCTTGAACATTAATCATAATTCTGCTCTCACATTTGAAAACATCTTTAGGCTCTTGCTCTGCTTTTGAGCAAGGAAAAGGAAAACACTGAGGGTGAATTTGTGATGTGGTTTATTAAAAAAATGATTTGAAATTCTAGGTAATCTGCTCACAGAATCAAAATTCCTCAAGCAACAATAAAGCAAGCCCAACTGAATTTTAAACACACATGCATGTACACTCATGCACACTATTTAGATATTTTAATTTCAAATATTAGGGTTATATACATATGTATCTTTAAGTTACGGATTCACCAAATACTGGTTCTTATCTTATTAAGTAAAAGGGGCTCTATTTTACACTGTTAAGGTGAAACAGTACGCAGTCGTGACTGCCTGGGAATTACACATAATGGTGTGCCGGAGGAGCCTCGTCATGCGCAGTAAGAGAGAGCCTGGGATGTACCTTACTGTTCCAGTTTTATAAAAGTACGTTTAGAACAAAGAAGAATGACAGATGTTATGATGAGTGGTGGGATTATGGTTGATGTTTATGTTCTTTTTGCAACTGTACTGTATTTTGCTTTTATAATAAAAAATAAAATTCATGTTTTAAATTAAAGCAATTAAAAAATTAAAGTGTGTGTTTTTCTTTCACAAGCTTGGATATTTTGTTTATTAACTAATTCTAAAGAGTTGTAGGAAACAGTGCTTAGTTTAACAATTACATTCCCTGTCTTTTTCCATTCCTCCCTTGAGTATGAGGGAACCACTGTTCTAGAATTTTCTCGAAGCAGTGAGAATATACCTCTTTCCAGAAAAACTCCCTGTCTGAATTCTTTAGTCTGCTTTTGAATTCCGTCATGCCCGAACTCAGTCTGCCTTCTGATTTATCACCCCGTAAGTTCACGGAAGCCCTGGAGACAGCTGGACTTCCTAATTCACCACCGTCACCTGCACCTGTGTGTTCCTTTCTGGCCTCTGCACCTACGCTTTTTTTATTTCTTGGAGTGTCATTTTCTGACATTTGTGTCAGAAAATCCCGTTTTCTAAAACCTGTTTACAAAAACCTGTTGCCAGGACGTGGTGGCACACAGTTGTAATCCCAGCTAGGAGCAGCCTGGTTAATTCTCATCTCAAATAAAAAGAAAGGGGGTGGGTGGGTGGGGGCTGGGGAGCTAGGTCATGGCAAAGACCTGGGGTTCAATCCCTTGTACCGCAGCAGCAAAAGCCATATCCACTTTGACATCCCTCACCAATCCAGCTAAAACTGAACTGCGCAGATAAACTGATTAGCATTTACTGTGCGGTTACTGCTGTGCTGTGGATCAGACCTACAGCCTCACGCCGACCAGTGCACTGTACCCTCACCGCACAGTGATTTCTACTCAGGTGTTTCTCAGCTACTACTTCGTATCACAGGAATTTTCCAGCCCCATTTAAAACTGAATAGAAAGAAAGTTTGTCTCATTTTTGTATCTGTCCCTCAAAGCTCTGTAGAATTCCGCACCGCGTAGATACATAAGAATTATGCTTTAATTAAAACAGTGGTCACTGGCTCTTCTGTGCCCAAGGGTAAGCATTTATTTATTTTTTTTGTAAACCAGTGATACTAAGAATCTGTACTTTGCCCACAACAGTGCATAGGGGGGAAGATACCTGTGACCATTCTAATTGTTCATTGATTTACATGGACAGTAAAGAATTGAGACTATTTTAAAAAATTAATATTGTCATTATAACTTGGCCTGGTGGTGCAGGTCTGTAATCTCAGCACTGATGCAAGAGAAGCATGAGTTTGAGCCTTGCCCGGGCAACACCAGTTTAGTGAGACCCCGTCTCAAAATCGAAAATAAAGTGGACTGGGGATGTAGCTCACTATGAGGGGCTTGAGTTCAGCCCCTCCTCCCCATATAGAAATAAATAATGAAATTAATTAGGAGCTGAGAGTTGGATCCTCAGTCCCAATCAACCACATATTCACATATGTGTTCCTTTCAAAAGTCTCTGATGAAGCTTGCTTTGGATTTGGCAGCGTTCCTGCCCTTTGCCCCACCACACGCTTAGTTGCACCCTCCGTCTCTTGCAGCTACGGTTGCTGAAGCCCCCCAGTGATTGGCAGGGCATGCTGGTAGGTCGGTGGGCGTCAGGAGTCCTCTGCTCTCTAGCAGCACACCTCCCATGTCGCAGCCTGACATTCAGTCAGTGCCCCTGCGCCGCTTTTCAAACTGGAATGTGACATGGGGGGGAGGGGATTCTTGTTTGGTCAACTATAGATAGTTATGGGACTTATATTTTTTTAAAAAATTGTTTAATTTCCAGGTGTTTGCTGGGACTCATACTGCTGATGAAATACCTGCCCTTTTCAGCTCAAGGTAAATCATTTGTTACTGTATAAAAAATACCAGGTTTTGATAGATTTTGGAATTTAAAGTAGGACCCATTCAGACATGCAAACTAATACAATTCTAGACGCAGAAGAGAATTTTATTAGTTCATTAAAAATGGTAATTTATGTTTTTGGATCAACGTGGGATCCCTTGGAACATTTTCAGTATGTATGATATGCATTTGTCTGAGTCACTCCCCTCACTCCAACGCTCTCTGGCTTGGTAAATTTCGTGTTGGGGTCTGGCATCTGAATTTAATTATTTTATTAACTAATCAGTTTTTGAAACGCTGAGGATGGAACCCAGAGCCTTCACGCTGAAATACATCCTTGGCCCTTCTTCATTTTCATTTTGTGACAGGGTCTTGCTAAGAGTCACTGATTTGCCCAGGCTGGGCTCATAACTGCAGTCCTCCTGCACTAGCCTCCTAGGGTGCTGGATTACAGCCTCGCACCACAATGCCAAGTTAAAAAAAAAAATCTCAGTATGTGCTTTGTAACTCTTTGTCAACGTGGCATTAGAGATGGCAGAAGTGGATGTATTTCTAAATGGATAATGCTATAGGGGATAAGTGCCCCGAGGGATAGCATTTGGTTTGTGCGTGTGTGGTGTTTTAGACTCATTTTATTTTGCATTTCACGCAGTAGACGTTTGAATCATAGTTTCATTCTATCATCACAGCATTTGTTGTTGTATGTTTTTCAAAAATTTAGATTTAAACTCAAGGGTTCTCTTAGTCTAAAAATTATCTTATCTATAAATACAACAAAATACAACAGGAGCTTTGTCTCACTTTGTTACTTCATATCAATAAGTGAAGTAGATTAATGAAAAAGTCCAGATTTTAAGTAATGTTATATATATTATTTCAGATGCTGGTTTAATTGATTTATTTTCCCCACAAGTGTGGGAAGTAAGAAAAACAAAGGTTCTCAATAAAAAGTAGTAGGTAAGTGAATGCTATGATAGAATTTTGACTTGATGAAGCTTTTATGTTCGTAGTGGTTTTAAGGTGATTTCATCTTCCATCATGGATTTTAATAATTAAATTTTTTATTGTAGAAGAACCTCATTTAAAAGTACTCATTTGACATATGTGTACACACACACACACACACACACACACACACACACATATATGGAATGATTCTTTTTTACTTTTCAACAGGCAAAAATGTTTAAAATAATTAGTTACAAATTTGACAGACTTATTTGCAGTTCTATTTTCAATTTAGCAAGCCAGCAGGGAAACCACATTGAATTAATTTTTTTCACTTAGTAATAAATAGACATCCATTGTATCAGGTAATTGTGTGTAAAAATTACCAGGGGAAAGGAAGTTTAAAAGATCAGAATCCCAGGCTAATTTGGTTATTAGGGGAGAGTTTAGGAGACCGGTGTTAGCCTTCTGCCTGGTTTGGGAAGACTGTGAGACTTAATGTTGAAAGTTTATGGCTTTAGGTAGATGGCCACTGAGGATCTGTTTGTTGAGAAATCTCAAAGCACTGGTAGGAAATAATCTCTAATATGTATATGGTTTATTTAATTGTGCTAAGAAAAATGTCTTGTGTTTCGGAGGCTAATTTAGTTCTCACTCGGGTTTTTAGCAATTTGGTTGGATAAATTGTTCTCGTCTGCCTCTTGTGAGCTAAGCAGAAGCTGCCACGAGCTAACTTTACTCTCATGATAGAGAATTAGATGTGATTATATCTGATGCTGGGATGTCACACAATCTGGATTTTGTAGAGAAGTATTGTGGGAAAATTAATGAGCTCCGTTAAGAGGATAGTAAGCACACTATAGGAATACATTAGAGGTATTCATTTGTCTTTACAAATTGAGTGCTGTATTCTTCATTATGGAATGAATTCTAGTAACTATCTAGTTATTAGAATATTGATAAGGAATTAAGCTTTCAGGTACTAGCAACAAATTGCTCTTTGAGAGGAGGCCTAGTTTTCTATTCAGTCTTGATGACTGGGTACTTTATTTTAAATATTTATTTGTTTGTTTGTTTGCTTGTGGTACTGGAATTGAGCCGAGGGCTTTCGCACTGAGCTATATCCCTAGCCCATTTTTCTGTCTTGATTTGGAGGCAGAGACTTGTTAAGTTTCTCAGCCTGGGCTCGAGCTTGTGATTCACCTGCCTCAGCCTCTTGAGTGCTGGGGTTACAGGTTGGTGCCCCTAGGCCTGGCTGATTGTCTACTTTATATTTTCTTAACTGCTGTTAGAAATAGGTATGGATTTCTGAGGCCTCTCCCTCAGAATAGTGAGGAATGATTGTGATTTTGGCCGCTTTCCCTTTTTTTGTAGTTTGCGTGTTCAAGGACAGTAGCCACGTGACTTTGACTAGTCAAGATGCAGAAGAGTCAAGGATACTGCACCTACTGCCGCGTAAATTATACCAACCTGGAGCAGGTGAGGGTTCCTACTAATATGATGAGGATACTGCAAAGGAGCTCAATTCTGTGGTTTTTCATTTTATTACATTGATTCATTCATTCATGGAGCAGATTATATTGAGAATGAACTAGTTTGCAAGGAAGATTCTAGGGATGTGAACGTGAACAAAACCAGGTTTATTCACGGAGCTTACATTTTAGGGCAGTAACACAGAAAACAAGTAGGTATATTCATTTAATACATAGTATGCCAGATTGTGATACATTTTATGTGGAAAATAGGGAATGGAGTACCCTTTTATTAATGGATAAGTGAACAGGTAAGGCTTTTTTGAGAAGGAGTCCATTTGAGTTGAGATTTGAATGCAGTTCAGTGCCAGGCCTGCATATACACAGGGGAAGGATTTTTAGGGAGAGGAAAGAGAGCAAGGAAGGACAGAGACTCTGGGGCAGAAAAGAGTGGCGCACCGGTCAAAAGCTGAGAGGCCAGGGGAAGTGGGAGGCAGGATGTGAACTGGTGAAGTCAGAGAAGGAAATTCTGCAAGACCTCTTAGCTAAGGCCGAAGGACTGTGGATTTCATTTCATGTGAGGCGGTCAGGAAGCCATTTCAGGGTTCTGAGCAGAGGAACTTGTACCAAAAAAAGGATCCCAGTAACTGCTGTTGAGGATAAGAGCTGGTATGGAGATCCTTACACATTTATTCTTTCATTGCAATCTAATTCTTACACCACAGACTTTGCCCTTTTAAAATAAGAAATTCAGAAGGCATGAAGTGGTTTACTGTCTAATTACAGAAAGGAAACCCAGTACTCACCAGGGGTTGCTCTGTACCCGCTTCTAGCCTCAGTCTCTGGCAACTACTGATCTATTTTCTTTCTCAACAAGTTAACACTAGTCTGGATATTTCATATAAATGGAATCATGATTTTTGTGCCCTTTCGTGTCTGGCCTTTTCCACTTACTGTCAAAGTTTGCTCATGTCGTAGCATGTATACTACTCATTATTTTTATGACTAAGTACTTCATTGTAAGAATAATACCACACTTTACTAACCCATTTAACAACAGATGGATGTTTAGGTTGTTTTTGCTTTTTTTGGCTACCATCAATATCACTGCAGTAAATATTTGTGCATAATTTTTTTGTGTGGATGTGTGTTTTCCATCTTCTTGGGTATGTATGTAAGAGTGGAGTGTTGGGTCATATGGTAAGTGTGTTCAGTTTCTTGGGGAACTGCCTCACCGGTTCCAAAGTGGCTCTACTATTTTATGTTTCTGCCAGCAATAAATGAGGGTTCCAGTTTCTCCTCATCCTCAGCAGCACATATCTTTTTTTGATAGCCATTTTAGTGAATATGAAGTGACATCTCATTATGGATTTGATTTACATTGCCCAAGATCATTGGGCATCTTTTGTGCTTACTGGCTATTTATATATCTTCTTTGGAAGAATGCTTATTAAATCCTGTGCCCAATTTTTAAAGTGTGCTTATTCTAAATTGAGTTGTCTCTTTTTGTAAGTCTTTATATATTCTGGATACTGTAGACCCCTATGAGATACATGATTTGCAAACACTTTACCATTCTGTGGGTTAGTTTTTCATTTTCTTGAAAGTATGCTTTAATGTACAATAGTTTTAAATTTTGCTGTCGTTGAATTTATCTACTTTTCCTTTTTGTTACTTGTTTTCTTGATGTCAGAAGGATTGCCTAACCCAAGATAGTGGAGACTTATGCCTATATTTCTGTCTTACACTTGTTCTTACAGTTAACCCACTTGTTTACTTTGTTTCTTTCTTTTCTCCCTTTCTTTCTTTCTTTCTTTCTTTCTTTCTTTCTTTCTTTCTTTCTTTCTTTCTTTCTTTCTTTCTTTCTTTCTGAGACAGAGTCTCACTCTGTAGCCTAGGCTGGTCCTGAACTCACTACATATCCCAGGCTGGCCTTGAACACACAGAAATCCTCCTGCATCAGTCTCCAAAGTGCTAGGATTACAGGCATGTGCTACCATGCCCAGTTTATGTGGTGTTGGGGAATTGAGCTCAGGGCCTTGTGCTTGCAAGGCAAGTGCTTTAACCCCTGTGCCATTCCTCCAGCCCCCTTTTGTCCATTTTGAGTTAATGTTTATATATGATACTAAGTAGGAGTTTGATTTATTCTTTTGCATATGATATCTCAGAATGATTTATTGGAATGACTTTTTTCCCATTAAACTGTCTTAGTGTTTGTTGAAAATCAGTTGACTATAAATATAAGGGTTTATTTCTTTACTTTTTAATTCTATTCCATTGGTGTATATAGCTCTTACTGCTAGGGCCACATAGTCTTTATAAAAATATTTAAAATTTTAATTGACATACAGTAATTGTACATGTTTATGAAGTACAGGGTGACGTTTCTATACAGTGTGTACTTTTCAGATCATGATAATTGATAATTGGTTTTTCTGCCACCTCTTTATCATTTCTGTGTATTGGGAACGTTCACAATCTTTAATGCTATCTATTTTGAAATATAGATTAATTGTTGTCAGCTGTGATTATCCTGTTGTCCTGTAGAACATACAAATATTTTATCTTTTTCAACTGCACTGCTTTCTTCCTGCTGCATCTGTTAACCATCTTCTTTGCACCCAGCCCCCTTCAAAGATGCTGCCAACTGAGATTCTATTCTCTGCTTGTACCAGATCAACTTTTCAGCTTCCTCATGTCCATGAAAATATGAGTGTTTTTCTTTCTTTGCCTCCCTTATTTCACTTCACATAATGTCTTCCAGTTCCATCTAGATGACCACAAATGACAGGATTTTATTCTTTCGTATGGGTGAATAATATTCCATTGGATAAATATACCACATTCTCTTTATCCATTTATCCATTGATAGACTCTAGGTTGACTACACTTTTTGACTATTGTGAATACTTATGCCAAAAATAGGTGAATGCACATGATTCTTTGATATATGAATGCCACTACTGGGTATATATCCCAAGGAAATAAAATGCTTGATTATATGACAGTTCTGGTTTTTTTGAGGAATCTCCACACTATTTTCTATAGTGGCTATAATAATTTACAGTTTTACCAAGGGTGTATAAGAGTTCCCCCTTTACATCTTCACCAGCTTTTCTAAAAATATTTTGGTAAATGTTTGTGCTACAAATTCAGTTGTATATTGCTTACATATAGCTTGGGAAATTGGGGTCCATACACACTGCTCTTTGGTCGTTTTTGTCCCACTTCCCACTCCCATTCCATTTTCCCTGTCTCAGTTCCTGTCTTGTTGCTGGGACAGAAAATGCAACATGCACAATAGAAGGGAGGAAAGATTTATTTTAGCTCACAGTTTCCGAAGGTCTCATGTCAGTGAGAACATGAGTATGGGTGGCACTGGAGAAACCCCGTGGTGGAGGCCTACTATTAACAGGAAATCTGTTTACCCATAGCAGTCCGGAAGCAGAATGGGAGAGGAAGGGCAGAGCTAGTGTGTCCCCTTTTGGGTCTTGGGGCAGTGGTCTGCCCCCTCCAGCTTAAGCCCCAGTGATCCACCCCTTGTGTGTCAAGCCCCAGTGTCCACCTCTTCTGGCCAAGTTCCACCTCTTAACAGCACGTGGTTCCATAGATACTCTACAACATCCACCTACATGAGGCTTTTAGGGAATTTTCCAGATCCAAACCATAAAATCTCCTTTCCATCCTTAAGTCCCCTACCCACTCTGAGGAGTCTCTCCATTTCCTATCCTCTGTCTTACATTTTGCTCTTTTAGTCATTTATATTTTAGCTTTCTTACATGAGTGAGACCATTTGGTATTTAACCTTTCGTGACTGATCCATTTTGGTAAACATCATAGTCTCAGGGTATACCTGTTTTTTTTGTTTTATTTTATGTTTTTTTTTAACAAATGCTTCAAATATTTCTTTACAGAAGCAGAATACTTCATTATGTATGTATGTATGTATTTATGTATATATATATATATGTGTGTGTATATATATATATATATATATATATATATATAATATCACATTTTCTTTATCCATTCATCTGTCGATGAACATATAGGCTGTCTCCAAGATTTAGCTATTGTGAGTTCTGCTGCTATGAACATGGATAGGCATGTGTCTCTTTAATATGATGTATTTAATTCTTGGAAAAATACCTAGTAGTTAAGTCAAATAAATTTCTCTTTTTATTTTTAAAGAAATCTCTATACTAATTTCCACAGTGGTTTTGCTAGTTTATAGTCCCACCAACAGTTTAGAAGGATTTCTTTGTCCCTCATATTTGCCAACTTTTGTTTTAATTTCATAATGACAGCCATTCTTGTTGAAGTAAGATGCAGTTTCTGGTTGTTTTGACTTGCATTTCTCCGAAGGACGTAGATGTTGAAAAAAATTTTATGTACTTGTTGACTGTCCTTCTTCTTGAGAGAAGTGTATATTCATTTCCATTGCCCATTTTTTAAATCGAGTCTTTTATTTTCAGGGTTTTTATTAATTTGAGTTCTTCATATATTATACTTTCTAGTCCTCAGTTCAAGGAGTACCTCTGCCAGCAATTTTTACTTTTTGTCTTTTTGATAGTAGCCATTCTTTTTTCACACTATTTTTATTAATATACAAATGTAATACATAGTATTCCCAATGAATTCGGGTGTTTCGTACATCTGTGTATCACATCGACTTCACAATCCCTTCCCATCTTCTACCCTCCCATTCCCTCCCTGTCCCTTCCCCCAGCTCCGGCTATCACTTCATATGGTTCCAAAGAATGTCCGTGTTCTGGGTTTTCCAA
This sequence comes from Ctenodactylus gundi, assembly GCA_004027205.1. Taxonomy (NCBI): domain Eukaryota; kingdom Metazoa; phylum Chordata; class Mammalia; order Rodentia; family Ctenodactylidae; genus Ctenodactylus; species Ctenodactylus gundi. The sequence continues at coordinate 205,360 of PVKB01003042.1, read as the reverse complement.
GTCCGAGAAATCATACGGTGTTTAACACATTAATCTTCCATGCCTAAGTCATTTCACTCAAGTCTCCACTCTACCCCAGCTTCCTATTCCTCTAAGACAGTAGGCATTCTTAATATTTCATTGTATTTAATTTGCATTTTCCTGATGATTAGTGATGGCAAGCATTTCTTCATATACTTGTTTTCTATTTGTGTATCTTCTTTTGAGAATATCCACTTAGGTCATTAACTCCTACTCAGCCTCTTTTTGTGGTCTAAGAGGTTTAGCACTTAGCTAAATCTCCAACTCTTCTTTATTTTTATTTTTTTTTAATTTGAGACTTAGTCTAAGTTGCTGAGTTGTCCAGACTGGTCCACATTTTAGAATTACCTTTCATAAGCCTCCCCAGGATATTGTGATTTCTGGCATTCACCACTGTGCCCCAATCATTCATCCATTTTGTTTTCTTGAGACAGAGTCTCACTGTAGCCCAGGCTGGTCCTGAACTAACTGTGCAGCCCAGGCTGGCCTTGGACTCACAGGCCTCTTGTCTCAGCCTCCCAAGTGCTGGGATTACAGCTGGCTTATGTGGTGCTGGGGAATTGAACTCGGGTACTTAGTGCTTGACTTAGTGCTTGCTAGGCAAGCGCTTGAACTGCTGAGCCATTTCTCCAGCCCCTCATTTACCCATTTTAAAACTAAATTATTTATATCTTCTTGTTACTGCGTTTTTAATGTATTCTGGAAGTTAATTCCTTGTTGGGTGAATAGTTTGCAAATAATTTGCTCTATCTCTTAGTTGTATTTTCACTTTATTATTTTCACTGCTATGTAGATTACATGTTGTAATTTCATGTTAATTTTTTACTTTTGTTGCCTCTGCTTTTGAGATTATATTAAAAAAACTTAGATCAGTCTCTCTGTGATGTTTTCTTAGTAGTAGTATTTTCATAGTTTAGGATCTTACACTCAAGTCTTTAACCCATTTTGAATTGATTTTTTGTATATAAGAAGATACAGAGGTCTAGTATCATTTTCCTGCTTAGAAATTCTGAATTTTCCCAACATCATTTGATGAAGAAACTTTCCCCTCTCCAATGTATGTTTTTTCTTCTTTATTGAAAATCAGTTGGTTGCAAACACATGAACATATTTCTGGATTTCCTGTTGTGTTCTTTTGGTCTATGTGTGTATTTTCTTGCCGGTACCATGCTATTTTGGTTATGTTAGCATTGTAATATGTTTTGAAGTTGGGTATAATACTATCTCCACCTTTGTTCTTTTTGCTTAGGAGTACTCTGGCTATTCAAAGTTGTTTGTGGTTCTGTACTTTGATAGTTTTTATAGGTCTCTGAAGCATGTCATTGCTATATTGGTATGGATCGCATTGCATCTATAGCTTGGGTAGTATGGATATTTAAAAAGTAGCCTCTCAATCCATGAACATAATATATCTTTTCTCTTTTAAGTTTTGGCATGTCCTTTCTAAGATGTTTTGTAACTTTCATTGCAGAGATCATTGATGTCTTTACGCTTATTCCTAGTTATTATTTTTTAATTTTTTTATACCTATGGTGATCTGTCATCAATAGGATCATTTTATTGGCACCTGTCTTTACTATTTTATTATTGATGTACTAAAAAGCTACTTGTTTTTGTATGTTGAATTTATATCCTGTTATATTGAATTTATTCACTGAATTTATTTGTTTTAATGATATTTTGGTGGAATCTTAAAAATTTCACGTATGTAGTACTGTACTGTTTGCCAATAGGTGTAATTTGACTCCTTTCTTTCCTATTTGGGTTTTCTCTTTTTCTCTTGTCTTATTGCTCTGGCTAAGTGTTCACTGTTATGTCAAATGAGAGCAGTCGAAGCCATCTTTTTCTTGTTCCTGATCTTACAAGACACAAATTACAGCTTTCCCTCATTCAGAATGATGGAGATTGTTGGTTTGTCATGCAGAGTCCTTATGTATTGAGTATGTTCTTTCTGTAATTTGTGAGAATTCTCATCATGAAGGAATGTTGAGTTTTTTCACAGAATTTTTCCTGTATCTGTTGATTGATGACATTGATAATGATTTTTATTCTTGATTCTATTTATGTGATGATTTATGTTTATTGATTTGTATATGTTGAACCATCCTTGCATCTCTTGGATAAATTTTCTTTGATCACACACCTACACATACATATGCGCACGTGTGTGTGTATATCTATCTGTATGTGTGTATATATATATATATATAATTTATTTTTTTTAACTCAGCCTGGGACCTTCACACTAAACTACATCCTCATCCCTTTTTATTTTTATTCTGAGACAGGGTCTTGCTAAGAGGCAAAATGGCCCAGGCTGGACCTGAATTTTTAGTTCTCCTGTCTCAGCCTCCCAAAGTGATGGGATTACAGACTTTGCAGCATTGGGCCTGGCATGTAGTAATTTTTTATATGCTGTTGGATGTGATGTATTAATGTTTTGTTGAGAATTTTTGCATCAGGGATATTGGTTTTTGATCTTTGATTTTATTGTGTCTTTGTCAGTGTTTGTTAACTCTGGGTTTTTAAATGTGTTTGGAAGAGTTCTCTTTCTTCCATTACTCTGGAGTCATTTGTGAAGAAGAGGGGTTGGGTCTTTAAGGACTTGATAAAAATTATCAGTGAATCTGTTTGGCTCTGGGACTATTTTTTGACCTTGACATACTTTTTAAAAAATTATTGATTCAGTCTTGTTACTTGTATTGGGCTGTTCAGATTTTTTGTGTCTTCATGGCTCAGTATTGATTAGTAATATGTCATAAAAATACATTTTTTTAGTTTTGTCAATTTTTGGCACATTATGGCTTATAATTGTTCCTAATAATCCTGTGTTTCCCTATAATTTTAGTTGTAGTATCTCCTTTTTCTTTCTTCCTTTATTTATGTTTTTACTTAATTTTGAGAGGGTCTTGCTCTGTAGACCAGGCTGCTCTTGAGCTCACTGTATAGCCAAGGCTGTCTAAAATTCATGGCAGTCCTCCTGCCTCAGCTTCCTGACTGCTTGGATTATAGTAGTATGCACCATACCCAGCTATTATGTTGTAGTGGCGAATCAATCCTTGGGCCTTATGCTTCCTGGCAAGTGCTCTAATCACTGAGCCATGTCCACAGTCCCAGTGTGCCCCTTTTTCATTTCTGATTTTATTTTGCTGTACCAATGAGCTATACTCTAACCCTATTTTTTTTCTGTGCTAGTCTAGCTAAACATACGTTGATTTTGTTTTCATTTTGGAAAATTTTTGTCTTTGAACTTTTATCTGTTTCACTTATTCTTTCTCTGATCTTTTTATTTATTTCTCTTTGTAACAGAGGGTTTTGTTTGCTGTTGGCTTTGTCATTTTTAAATTTCCCCTTTGACATTGGCCAACAGTACTTTTGTGAGCATGTTGTTTAATTTCCGTGCAGTTATATAGTTCATAAATTCGCTCGTATTGACTGCAGTTTTTATTTCATTCTGATCAAAGGAAATCATTGCACTAATTTTGATGTTTTTAAATTTGTTGATACTTACTTTGTGGTCGAGCATTTTGGAGAATATGCCCCGTTTTGATGAGAAGAATGTGTATTCTGCAGTTTTTGGATGGAGTGTTCTGTAAACGTCTGCTAGGCTCATGGGGTTGCAGGCGTGCCCAACCTGTGGCCTGTGGATTTTAGTTGCCTGAGCAGTAATAGAAGGTATTTAAAAAAGAAGTCTTAACTGTGATTGTATGTAAACCATGTTACACACCTTATGTGCAGCCCAAGACAATATTTATTCACTCTGGAGCTTCAACATGCCAGGGGTGCAGCCTGCATGTTGGACACGCCTGATTCTGTACTAGAGCTTAACTGTTTCTTTATAAATTTTCTGTCTGGATGATCTGCCTGTTGGTGAAAGTGAGGTTTTTGAGTCTCTGTTATTGTATTAGACACTTTTTCCTTTTAGATCTAATAATGTTTGCTATGTATAATCAGGTGCTGTACCATTGTGTGTTTATATATTTACATTTGTTTTTCCTCTTAACTGAACTGATGACTTTATCATTATATAGTAATTTGTTTTATTAAATAGTTGTTAAAGTGTATTTTATCTGATAAATGTATAGCTACTCTTGCTGACTTTTGTTTTCTGTTTATATGAAATATCTTTTCATATCTTGTTACTTCCAATCTTCGTGTGACTTTATTGGTGAGGTGAGTTTCTTATAACTGCATATCACTGAACCTTGTTGTTTTGTTTTGTTTTAATCTGTTCACCCAGCCCAGGGCTTGTAGTTGGGAAGAATTTAATCTGTTTGCCTTGAAGCTTATTATTGACAGGTGAAAACATACTGCTGTGATTTACTTTTTCTGCTTTTTTTTTTTTTTTGGATACAGGATCTCTCTGTAGTCCAGGTTAGTCCTGAACTCAGTATGTAGCCCAGGATGGCCTCAAACTCAGGCAGTCCTCTTGCCTCAGCCTCCCAAGGGCTGGTACTGTGGTTGTACACCACCACACATGGTTTATGTGGTGCTAAGGAATCAAACCTCAGGCCTTGTCCTTGCTAGCCAAGCAGTCTAACTGCTGTGCTATTCCTCCAGCCCAGTATTTGGTTTTGTACTTTCATGTGCTTTGTTGATAGTGGTTATTCTTTTCGTTCAGATATAGGACTTCCTTTTGCATTTCTTAAAGGGCTGATCTAATGGTGATGGATTCCTCAGTTTTTGAGTGTCCTGGAAAGACAATTTCTCTTCTGTGTTTCTGAAAAAAATACCTTTGCTGGGTATAATATTCTTGATTGGCATTTCCTTCTTTTTTTTCTCTCTCTTTCTTTCTCCAAAACTTTGAATATATTCTTTCTTGGCCTGTATGCTTTCTTCCAAAAGGTCTGTTGTTAGTCTCCTGGGAATTCTTCTATTTGCGACTTAATACTTTTGATGTTTCTAGAGTTTTGTCTTTCTCTATTACTTTTTGATAGTTTAATATCTCGGAAAATGTTAATTAGCTTTCTGTTACTGTAACAAAATACCTTAGCTAATCAGTTTACAAGGAAGAAAAGTTTATTTTGGCTTACAGTTTTAAGGGTTTCAGTCCATGATTGGTGGAACCTTTGGTTTTGGGCTTATAGCAAGGCTGTTCGTGGTGGTAGAAATATGGGGCACGGTGAAGGCACTCACTTAATGGCCACTATCTTAGTCACTTTCACATTTCTGGGACACAATAGCCAACACCTTCAACTTGGAGGAAATATTTAAGCTCACATTTTATAATGTCTTAGTCCATTCTTGAGCATTTGGCAATGACAGGAAGGTTCTGGCAGAGAACAGCTTCTCACTGCTTATAATAGGAATGGTCTGGGATTGGGGAGCAATAGGGCACAAGTATATCCTTCCAGGCGGTGCAGTGATCCACCTCTGCACCCTCAGTAACTGCTCCTCCTGACCAGGCCCTACTTCCTAACAGCATGTGAAGTTGAAAGATAATTCACACCATCCAAATATACGAAGCTTTTGGAGGGCATTCCAGATCTAAACTGAAACATTCTTGCTCTGGTCCTCAGGAGATGTGTGTCTACCTACTTAAGCCAAGTGCATTTAGTCCATCTCTAAGATTGCCAAGGTCTTAACAGCTTCAGCACTGCTAAAAAAATCCAAGTCCAAAGTCTTCTTTGAGATTTAAAGCAAACTCTTACTTATGAGCCCCTGTGAAAATCAAAATTTAAACACCGTGGCACACGATGGAATAGGGTAATCGTTCTCATTCCAAAAAGGAGGATGGTGACTCAAGACCCAACATTCACAAATTAGGGAAGGAAAAGTTTATTTTAGCCCACAGTTTTAGAAAGTCACAGTCCACTCAGGGGTGGCTTGCAGCAGTGGAAATACATGGCAGAACTGGAAGCAGCTCCTCACAGCATTGCTAACACGAATCCAAGTCAAGGAATAATGAGCCTAGTCTCTTAAGGCAGGAAGCGGCTTATATATCTTTCCAGGCCCATCCCAGTGATCTTCACCTGGGCCAGCCTCTGTGTTCCACCCCTTTCAGGGGTGGAAGGTGTGGTAAGCCTCCACTACATGCTTGTAATTCAGTCTTCATGCTGGCAATCTACCCCTCCAGACCAGGCCCCAATCTCCCAAAAGCACATGACTCCACAGACAACTCATAACATCCAAATACATGAGACTTTTGGGGGCCATTCCAGATCCAAACCACAATAGAGAATTAGGAGACTAGAAAGAAATCAGATCAAAGCAAGACTGAAGCAACAGGGTAAACTGCTTGTCCTGTAGTTTCATTAAATCCTGTAGCTCCATGTGTAGTATGTGGGGCAACTTGTAGCAAGATTTTAGCTCCAAAGACACTGGGAAAGCTTCATGATATAGCATTGCTCCAGCTGCAACCTCTGGCTTCTCCTGTGGTCTGGCTTTGCTCACAGTCTGTGGCCTTCCTCAGGAGATGGTCATGGTTCCTGGTATTTCCAACTTTCCAGAGTCTCCCCTGCACTTATGGTTTTATTCTCATGGCTTCAAGTACTTGCTCCTTAGGGCCACACCTCCTTGCCTCCAAAACCTTCTTTTGAAATTTGAGTGGAAGTCTTCCAAGCCTTCCTGACCCCACAACATTTGCATTTTTCATGCCTGTGAAGCCAACACCATGTGAATGACACCAGGGTCTTTCACTTTCTTGAGCAGTATTATAGCCCCCTTGACCATGGTGGTAGCAGCCTCCAAGTGCCTGGATGGCTAAACAGGTGGCTGGTTTATACCAGGCACCTCTCTGTTTGCCCCCACAAGATGCCCTGAAGTACTGTTCTGAGAGCAAAGTTAAAATTAACAGGCTTTTCCGCTCCTGGGAATATACCCAAAAGAGGCCAAAAACAACACATAACAGACATATATCTATACCTATGTTCATAGCAGCACAACTAACAATAGCTAAAATATGGAAGTCACCAAAATACCCATCAACAGACCAGTGGATACACAAACTGTGATATTTATACACAATGGAATACTATGCATCAATAAAGTCCAACAATGTGGAGGCTTTTACAGGCAAATGGAAGAAACTTGAGAACATCATGCTTAGTGAAGTGAGTCAGAAGCAGAAGGTGAAACATCGAATGGTCTCCCTAATATGAGAGTCCCAGATCACAACTCTTACGGAACTTAAAAAGAAAAACAAAGTGAAATGGGGCGGGGGGGGGGGGGGGGGGGGGGGGGGGGGGGGGGGGGGGGGGGGGGGGGGGGGGGGGGGAGGGTAGGGCAGGGAGGGAGGGAGGAATGGGTGGAGGGAGGGACAAAAGGAGATTGGGAAAGACCTTGTCAGCTTGACAAGATACGTAAGTGCACAAAATGCTCAACTTCATTGTTAACCTTAAATTTTGCACTTATACATATCAATAAAATGGGGGAAAATTACAGGCTTTTTACATCTTTTTTCTCATTTTCAGTATAGAGCAGCTATCTTTAGGAAGCAAACAATTCACGTAACAGCCTTAATATTGGGCTGTGTTGAAAGTTCCTCCATCATATTAAGTACTCCACTGCCTTGGCATTCAGTTTTAGACAGTCTCAGGATAGGAGCCAATGCTAACACTATTTTTGCCGGAGTCTAATGTGCCTGGTTTCTAGACCAGCTTCCAAGAGAGTCCCCTTTCCATCTGAAACCTCTTGAGCCAGACACTTGTGGTATGCACTTCTGTTTGCATTTTGATCTTCTGAGCTCTGACCAAAATCTCCTATGAAGTTTAGTTTACAGCCTTCTAAGGCCTGTCTAGATGGCATCTTCAAACCTTACTAAGCACCTCTCACTTTTAAAGTTCCAAAAGCTTCTAAGCCATGTCACCAGGTAAAGTCACAGCAGTAACTTTACTCCCAGTACCTGTTTCTGCTTGTGTGGTGCTGGGGAATTGAACCCAGGGTCTTGAGCTTGCTAGGCAAGTGCTTTATCCACTTAGCTATTCCTCTGTCCCATAACCAGTATTATAAAAACTCAAAAACAACTGTAAGCCAAAATAAAAATTTCTTCTTTATAGGAGGATTATCTCAGACAGTTTGTAACAATATTGGAAAGCTATTACACCTACTTCCTCAGGCCATTGTTGAGTGTCTTTGCTCTTGGACATCGTTGCCATATCTCTGCTGTACTCTGCTTCAAGCACTCTCTTGGAATGGCTGTTGCTTCTTCTGTGTTCGGTTCTTTTTTTGTAGAAGCAAGCATGCCATGTACCTTTAGTGAATGCCTTGATCTTTGGAAGAAAGCTTTCATTCTTTCATCCAAGGATGGTGCTACTTATGGCTTTTTAATAGATAACCTTATTAGATTATCAAAATAGTCATCTATCCCTGCTTTGTTGAGTTCATTATTGTGAAAGGGGTGTATGTAGGCTGTGTGGAGTGCTTTTCTGCATTTGTTAATTACGTGTGTTTTTCTGTAGTCCGTGAATGTAGAATGTTGCTGTATTAATTAGCCAAGACTGCCATGGTAAAATTCCACCGACTAGCTGACTTAACCAATTAAAATATACTTTTCACACTTCTGAAGGTTTAGGAAGTCCTTATCAAGGTCCTTGCTATTTGTTCTTGGTGAAGGTTCTCTTGCTAGTATGCAGATGGCTACCTTCCAGTGTTTTCATTTGGCAGAGAGGATTGTCTCTCTTCGTCTTCTCAGGGCCACCAGTCCTATCTGGTTTGGATACCATTGTTCTGATTTCGTTCAGCTTAATTCCCTCCTGAAAGCCCTGTCTTCATACATGGTCATGTTAGGGGTTAAAACTTTAACATATTAATTTTGGGGAGATGCAGTTCAGCCTGTCGAAATTATATTGATTGATTTTTGGATTTTAAACCAATGTTGCATTCCTGAAATAAATTTTCCTTGTTGTATGATACTTCTGTCTTACTCAATTTGATTTATTCATATTCTGCTGAGGATGTTTGTATATCTATTCATGAGGAAGATAGTTCTTTAGCTTTCTTGTGATGCCTTTGTGTGAGTTTGGTATCAGGATAAGATCAGACTCATCAAATGAATTGAATGGTGTTCCCTTCTCTCCTAGAAGAGTTTATGAATCATTTTGTGTGGCAATTTTGACATAAGTATCCATTGTAATCTTAGCTGTGGTTTTCTGGTTCATGTTAATAGCTTAGAAGAGTCTCATGTTTTCTTCACAGTCTAAGCAATAGAATTATTTTATAGATGAAGTAATAATATAAAATGATGTCCTTGTTCTGTTAATGCTAAACTGTTAATATCTTACATGATACTTAAGATAAGTGTACAATACATAAAATTCAGCTATGTGGTGGCATTTGTTTTAATTATTTACTAGTGATCAGTTTCTTACTAAGAAAAAAGTTTTTGTTATGTAACTCTTACCTCCCTGCCTTTTTTAACAGGAGTACTTTTTAATGCTGGTCATAAACATGAGGAGGCAAAAAATGAGTCTCAGGGCTGTCTTGTTGAACCTTTGACAGTTGTAAAACATAACTACAGGTTCTACTCAGTAAGCATTTACCACCTTTTTTTTTTGGCCCAACAATAGCAATTCTTATTCATTTGGGTATTATTGCACTAAATTGGCATTTTTAAAAGATTCGGTTGGCAATTTAAAAGATTTTGTTGCTGGGGGTGTAGCCCAGTGGTAGAGCACTTGCCTAGCTTGTGTGAGGCCTTGGGTTTCATCCCCAGCAACTTCAAGAGGAAAAAAAAATCTGTTGATAACAGTTGGGTAATTTGTTTTAACTGAGAAAGCTTTGAAAGCAATGCTTATTTCAAGACTTTGGAAAGCTCTTAGGGCAGTAAAGAAATACGGGGTCTAGAGGAAAATTGGGTAAAATCAATGGAAGCCAAAAGAAAGAAAACAACTGCCAACTAGAACTCTCTACCCAATAAGTATATCTTTTAAAAGTAAGGTAAAATAAAAATATTTTCAGGCAACAAAAATTAAGGGAATTTGTCACCAGCAGACTCTCACTAAAGGAAAAACTAAAAGGAGTTCTTCAGGCAGAAGGAAATTGATTCCAGATGGAAGCTCAGAGATAACAGGAAGTAATGAAGAACAATGGACAGGTAAATATGTAGGCAATATAAACAAATAATGTTTTGTGGGATTAACAACAGCACCATGTAGGTTGGGAGGGTAGTAAATAAGTTGATTTCTGAGGGTCTTAGATTGCTTACAAAGAGACTAAACTTAACATGTAATTTTAGGTTCTATAGCTCAGGGTTGTTTGTTTTAATTTGTTACTGTTAATAATATAGGGAAAGATTGTGTAACTACTAAGTTAGTAGGGGAAAATGTGAATAATAAAAGCATAATTCATAAGGAAAGCAGTAAGAGAATAAAATAATATTTATTGTATGGGCATGAAAAATATAAACAGATTTAAAAAGAAAAGCAGAGATATACATCCAAGCATATCTAAGTAGTATATCAAAGGAAAGTAGACCTAATGCTTGAATTTAAATTATGTACAGTGGCTGGGGGTGCGGCTCAGGAGTAGAATGCCTGCTTAGCATATGTGAAGCTCTGGATTTGATTCCTAGCACCACAAATAGAAAAGAAAAAAAAATAATTTTTTTGGAGGGCATAGCCACGGAAGTTAGGAACAGAGAGAGAGAGAGAGAGAGAGGGAGAGAGAGAGGGAGGGAGGGAGGGAGAGAGAAGAGAGAAAGAGAGGACAAAAGTAAAGCTTGGAGAAGAAATAAAATGCTTACTATGCACAGAATGATTATGGATATAGAAAGTCCAAAAGGTATTTAGATAAACTAATAGAATTGATAAGTGTTTAAAAAGGCTATTGGAGCTGGGCGCATGGGTTGGTGTCTGTGCTTCCAGCCACAGTGGAGGCTGAGTCAGGAGGAGGAGGAGGATGAATTTAAGACCATCCTGGCAACATAGGAAGACTATGGGTAAAGAAACAAAACAAAACCCAATCCAAAATAAACAAAAACAAGGCTGTCGGATCAACATAAAAATAAGTTGTGTTTTATATGCAAATGAAATGTAAAAGACGAGAATTAAAGCAGATGTTATTTACAACATCACGACTGAATATCAGAAGGAGTAGCTATAACACCGTATATATAAGATCTTGTGAGTGCTGTGGCTGTAGCTCAGTGACAGAGCTCTTTTCTAACACACATGAGGCACTGGGTTTGATCTCCAGCACTGAACACAACAGCAACACACAAAAAAAATAAACTTGGAGAGAAATTTCCCTTTGTACAAATTGAAAAACTCAATTATCATGAACTGTCAATCCTTCTCATATTGTTATACCTATCCAATGAAATTTCAATCAAGATCTCAGAAGAGTATTTTTTTTGAAATGAATATTAAGCTAATTAAAAGTAAATATGGGAATGCAGAAAAGCTAAGAAGACCCAGGGTAATCTTAAAGAAGATCAAAGTAACACAATATACTTGACCAGAAATCACAATTACCAGGACAGTGTAGTCCTTGTGCAGAGTTAGAAGGACCATGGAGACAAACGAGAAACCCCAGATACAGAGCGTAAGACAATTTGATCCGTGTTAGAAGTGGCCCCATGCAGTAATGGAGACAAAACTATTATGATATGGAGCTAATTGGATATCACTTTGAGGAAAAATGAAACTTTATTGCTAATCCACCTTGTGTATAAAAGCTTATTTCAAATGGACTTAGAGATGTAAATGTTGTATGTAGTACAATAAATGCTTCTGGAAATAGAAGGAATGCTTCATTGGCTTGGGTGTGAGGAAGAGCTTTCTTGTCACAAGAAGCACCAAAAAAAAAAAAAAAAAGAAAAGAAAAGAAAGTAATAATAACACACTGGACTGCAGTACAGTCATGAAACAATGGAAGATGATTTTAAAAAATGGAAAGACAAGTCACACAGGAAGATGATACTTGTAACATGTAAAATTGAACAAAGAACTTAGGTCCAGAATGAATAAGAAATTTCTAGAAGTCGGTTAGAAAGAAAGCACCTGTTTAAAAAACAGGAAGTGATTTGAACAGATTCATCATAAAAGAGGATATCCAGATAGCCATTAGATATGAAATGCTGTTAACAAAAATCGAAGATTAAAACCTCAGTGGTATAACATCAAATAATAGCTACAGTAGTTGAAATTTTAAAAGACTGTGACAATACCAAGCTATTGATAAGGAAGTAGGGCAGTGGGAACTCTGATAACACTGCCGTTAGAGGTGTAAATTGGTATACGCTGGAAGCCTAGTCTGCTAGTGCTCACTAAGGTGAATATACAAAAGCCTTACGACTTAGCACTCTGCTCCTAGTAATGTACTCAGCAAAAATATGGGTGTCTTGCCACCAAAAGACATGAAAGAAGGTTCTTTGCGGCATCATTTGTATTACAAATGCTGGAAAACGCACATATGTCCATGTATATGCACCGTTTCCTCCCCCAAGTTTAATGTTGTAACTGTTGTGTATTGCAAATGCATACTAACAAAGAAAATGATTTTGGGAAAAAGACAAGTGCAGAGTATGGATCGATAAGACACGACATAGTCAGACCATGGAATACAGACGTGAAAACGAACGGACTCCAGCAAATGTGGAAGACGGTCTCCATCGCATTGTTCAGTGAGAGCAGCTGAATGCAAAGGAATATGTGTCATGTGACTTCGTTTGTATAAGCTTCAGTGCCTTTCAGAAGTTTAGTATTGAAAATTAAGATAATAGCTACTTTGGGGGAAGAGCAAGGGAATTTCAGCTTGGTATGGAGCATTAAAGAGCTATCTAGGTGCTTGTTAACTTTTGTGCATAGATGGTTATGGATGTGTTTAATTTGTGATAATTTGTTGAGTTCTATGCATATGATTTGTGGATTTTATGCATGTTTTATATAAGTCAAGAATTTTGAGAAGCTGAGCCTTCTGGGATTGACGGTGGTTACTGCAGTTTCTGTCAGTGCAGTTTCCTGTTCACATTGTTTTATTCTTTTCGCCTGGGTAGAGAGAGGACACGGTTGGATTTCAGTTGAGTCCTCATTTGTTCCCTTGTGCCTTTGTTCCCTTCCACTGCTGGCAGTGTAGCACTGGTGACAGATACTAGGCCATGGAGAGTTTTTGCAGCAAGAGAATTTTGAGACTGTCGATTTAGGCCATTATAAGGGCTAAGGCAGAGAAAACCTCTGTTCAGTCACCATGGAAGGAAGTAACTCTTGAGTTGCACTAGGGTCAGGACCTAGCAGCCTGATTTGAGTTCCTTTAGTACCATTACTGTAATGTATAAAACATGATTTTCCCAATCAGTGTTATACTGAGTGAGACATTATTGTTAATAATAGGTCAGGAATATGTCATTACTGCTACCGTGGTGCAAGGAAAAAGACATGAGCTTTAGATTCCAGCCCAGGTTTTGCAGTGGGCTTGGTGAACACTTTGGGGGAAGTTTATAATCATTTGTGCCCCAAACTCATCATCTTAAGGGGGCTTGGTTCTTAGTAAAAACTCATTGAGATGATTGTGTGAACATACCTTTCCCATCCTGCTTGCTGGTCCACTAAATAATATTAATAAAGGCAGAATCTTTTTACCTGGACAAAACAGGACACAATGTATTTCGTGCAGTGTTCTGCTTAGGACAGAAGCCTTAATTGCTGAAGTTTTTGAAAAGGAAGGACCTTTTGTGAGCTTGTCTTCATCTTTCTTTTTTTTTAATCTAAAGATCCAACCCTGTTCTCTTTCTTAGGAGCTTTTATTAAAAATTGCTCATTGAAAAAAATGCAAAAATTTATTTAAAATTTTAAAATGATCCATAACCATAACCATAACCTATGAATGCTTCTAAGATTTTGGTATACTTTCTTCCATTTACTTGTCAATACATTTTTGAATGTACTTGGAGATAAAAATCATACATGTGATTTTTATATTTCCAATTTCTAATTAATGTGTAACATTTCTCAATATTATTAAATTTTCTTTGTATTATTTTAAATTGCCAAATAGTACTATGTCTTAGGGCGTATTATAATTTGAGAGTTTTATTGTTAGACCCTAAACATTTCTGGTGTTTGTTACATGCTGTGATAAGTATTGTGTTGGCATAAGTCATCCATATGTAAGGTGATTTTCTAAGGTTGCGTCTGGAGAAATATGATTACTGTATCTAAGGGACAGGAACTTTATGGCTTTTAGGTTGATACTTTAGAATTGCTGCATGGAAACGGGTACAAGTTATACTTCTACCAGTAATATATGAGTGAGTCCATTTTGTGAAATTATTCCTGTTCATGGCTGTTACTTACTCTTAAATATTCACTGTTATTTTCTTTATAGCATTTGTTCAGTGCTCAGCACAGAAGCGTGGCCAGACAGAGTAGACACCGGATAATAAGTAACAATAGTTTGATGGAACGTTTCTTGCAAGATGTACTGCGACACCACCCATATAATTACCAAGACAGCAGGTAAGGAAGCTCAGGGGGATAATAATACTCCACAGCCGTGGTACAGATGTTTGCATTAGCGTTCCAAAACTTCTTAATTTTTGGAATAAGAAATATAAAATGTTTTTTTTTTCCCCTCAACTGGGAACTGAACCCAGAGCCTTGTATGTGCTAGGTAAGCACTCTACCAGTAGTGCGACTGTGCAAGACTTGCACCTTCTGCCCTGAAGTGAAATTTTACCTAGTACCTTCTGTTTGTAATTTATTTTTCTTAGCTTAAGTAAAGCACTTCACTATAGGGCTGAAAGGGTAGCTTGGTGGTCACATGCTTGTCTGGCACTCACTGGCTCCTGGTGTTCATCCCCAGCACAAAAGAAAAGAAATTTCATTAGAGAAGGTACAGACTCCACTAAGAGTTCCTTAACTAGAAGTCTTAGGCCAACAAATAATTATATATCATTGAGATGTTTTGTAAGTGTGTCATAGATTAAACAGGGTGTTGAGGGAAGAGCAAAAATAGGTTTCAAAAGAGTAGAGAAAGAAAGGCTGGTCATAATACCCAATTAAGGATAGTTGAAGTGACGTCTTGAAGTCCTAAAGTCTTAAATAGTCATAGTAAAGTCTTAAGTAGTGCTCCACATTAGTAGAACTTGCTTGCTAACTCTGAGTAGAAAATGTATCAATAGAATCATTTCTTTTATAATCTGGACATACCTTGATGCCTTTTTCTTTTTCATTTTGTTTTGGTTCCTTTATTTTTAATCTATTTATTTGTAGTACTGGAGATTGAAACCAGGACCTTCACACTGAACTATACTCCATCCTTTTTAAAAATTTTGATTTTGAGATAAGGTCTCACTCTGAATTGTTCAGGTTGGAGGTTGTGATCTTTCTGCCTCAGCCTCCCATCATGCTGGAATTACAGGCATATGTTGTCACTTGGCTGAGCTTGGTTGTTTTAGTAAAAGTAAATATTTCGATAACATAAGAGTTAATGTCCTAGTAGAGCTTGGTGGCACATACGTTTAATCCCAGAATTTGGGAGGCTGAAGCAGTAAGATCAGAAGTTTGAACCCAGCATAAGCAGCTTAGTTCAGTGGGAAAACCCTAATCTTAGTCCCTAGTACCAGGAAAAAAAAAAGTAATTGAGTGAATTAATGTCTTATATTAAAGAAAAACATTGGGTAGAAAATACAAAGTATGATAAAAAATACAATGAATGCATGGATTAACAATTACAGTAAGACACATTCTTACTAATCCTCTTCAAAATATTCCCCTCACTTCAAACACAATTATTCCATTGTTTTTGTCAGTTGCTGAAGCGTTTCTGGAAATACTCTTTTCTGAGTGTCTTGATATTTGCTGTGGTGGTTTGAATTAATTCAAAACAGTCTCCATGGTCATTTTGACCTTGGGGAAGAGCCAGAGTCATGAGGTTCCAGATCTGGCAAATATGGTGGGTGAAGATGTACTGTATTTTTATAAACCTGCCTTTTCAATCAGATGACACTTGGCTGGAGCATCCGTGTATCTTTTGGTTACACCTTGCTAGAACATGGGGGAGGACTTCCAGAACTACTTTAGAAAGTGGGAACAGCAGTGGGCCAAAAGTTTTTGATGCAAGGAGAAGTATGTGGAGAGGGTTTAATGGCAGTGTGTCTTTTATTGTAACAAAAATTTTAAAGGTAAACATCCAGTGTATATTTTGGTCTTGAAATAAATTTGCAGCTCCAGCTCTAAATGATAAGACATTCTGCACATCTGTGCAGAATGAAGTGAGATATAAACTAGTATAGGATAAGCAGAATATGGAGATGGGGAAAATTGCTGGGGAAAAGTTAAGATGGTGGAAAGACCAAATTAGACACTGGTGGCCACATATGACCGTTTATCTCTTCTAACAGTTCTTCACCAGATTTCTACAGTACATCTGTTTCTACAGTTTATTTCTTAGCATTTTAACTTTTTGGTCAACATTAAATCTTTTTTTTTTAGTGTTTCATTTTGGGATAATTTCTGGCTTATAAAAATGTTGCAAAACTTACATAAGAAATTCTTGAATCCTGTTTACCTGGCATCCCTGAGTATAAAATCTAAAATAACCACAGTGTGATAACCAAAACTAGGAAATTGCCTCGATGCCCATGCTAGTGGTGAGTGTATAGATTTTATTTGGGTTTGGCTAGTTGTCCTACTCCTGTGTCTTGGCCAGATTCCAACTCAGGATCACACATTGCATTTAGTTGTCATATCTTCTTAGTCTCCTTAATCCCCCCCCCCATTTTATTGATATGTATTAGTGCAAAATTTAAGGTTTATAATGAAGTTGAGGATTTTGTGCACATATGTATCTTGTCAAGGTGACAAGGACTTTCCCACTCTCCTTTTGTCCCTCCCCCTACCCTCCTTTCCCTCGTTCCTCCACCCTACCCCCCTACACTTTTTTTCATTTTAAGTTCCATGAGATAGTTGTGATCTGGGTCTCTCATATCAGAGAGACCATTCGATGTTTCACCTTCTGCTTCTGACTCACTTCACTAAGCATGATGTTCTCAAGTTTCTTCCATTTGCCCGTAAAAGCCTCCACACTATTGGACATTATAAATGCATAGTATTCCATTGTGAATAAATATCACAGTTTGTGTATCCACTGGTCTGTTGATGGGTATTTTGGTGACTTCCATATTTTACCTATTGTTAGTTGTGCTGCTATGAACATGGGTAAATATATATCTCTGTTAGGTGTTGTTTTGGCCTCTTTTGGATATTTTCCCAGGAGGGGTGTCACTGGATCGAAGGGGATATTTATTCCTAGTCTTTTGAGAGATCTCCATACTGCTTTCCTGAGTGCTTGTATGAATTTACATTCCCACCAGCAGTGCAGGAGGGTTCCTTTCTCCCCACAGCCTCGCCAGCACTGATTACTATTTGACTTGATGATATTGGCCACCCCTTCCATAATGCACTGCACCCTCCATGATCCATCATACCCTCTGTAATCCAGCCCTTCCAACCAGGCCCCACCTCCTAACAGCATATGAAATTTGTAGATAATCCACCATGTCCAAGTACATGAGACTTTTGGAGACATTCCAGATGCAAATCATAACAGTCTCTTAATACTTAACTAGCTTTTATTTATGAGTAAAATTTTACTTTATGTGTTGTTTGTTCATATACTTTTCTCACTTTCGTATTGAGCTATTTGTATATTTTGGAGTATCAAGCAATCTTTAAATATGGATAGTAGGTCTTTATATTTTGGAATGTTATTAATACAAGCGTTTTCATAGAATTTTGTATTTTAGGTGTATATGTTATATTTTTTCTTTCCTCTCTTGTGTGAAAAATTTCCTTCATGGATTCTCTCTTTTTACCCCTGTGGTTCTGTGAATTGAACCCAGGGCCTTTAATTGAGCGAAAATGCCAGTCCATTTTTTTGTTTTGATTTTGGAGACAGGGCCTTGTTAATCACGTAGGCTGGGCTCAAACTTGTCATCCTCTTGCTTCAGTCTCCCAGAATGCTGGAATTCCAGACCTGTGCTACCTCCTCTGGCTATGGCTACATCGTCTTCTATATCTTTTTTCTCTTCTTGCTCTTCTCTCTCTTTTCTCTTTTTTCTTCTTCCCCAATCCATAAATATTATTAATCATCCTAGGATTTGTTTTTATATGTGGTATGAGGCAGAACTCTCCTTTTACTATTATTTTTAAAGAAATGTATGTTTATCCCTGCTGATAAAAAATATCACCACCTATAATATAACCTGATGACTGTATGTAGTATGTATGAGAAACATAGACATGAGGTATTAAATGCTTTTTGTTCCCTCAGTTCTTAAAACTCTGTGCAAATATTCTGTTCATAAGTTCTAAATTACAGGGTTTATTTATTTATTTAATTTTTAATGTCTTCTTTCTTTCTTCCTTTGCTAATTATCATAGACTTCTATTTTGGCTTTCCTGAAATCAGCTCTGGCTAGATTTTTGTTTTGAATTCACTGTTTTTTATTACTACTTAATTTATTTAATTTACCCTGTACTGAGGTAGGTTGTTTTTCCATCTTAAATTGGTGGCTTAGTTAATTTCTGTTTATTAATTCTCTTTTTAATGGAAATATTTAAAAGTAGTTTTCATTGGTCATACCCATAGATTTTAATATGTAATGATTTTATTATTTAGAGTTTTTTCCTTTGTAGCTTAAGATTTATATAAAAGATGATTCTTTCCTTTAATTCTGAGTTATTCTGGTGGATCTATTTGTTATAAATTTAAGTGACAAATGACTAGTAAAATGGAATACAATTTAGTTGTTAAATACACACACACACACAGTTGGTGTGGTTCTTGAGGCGAGAGGATTCCAAGTTCAGCTCCAGCTTGGGCAACATTGAGATTTAGCAAGATACAAAGTTGAAAAAAAAGTTTAAAAATTAGCCGGCCCCAGCAGCAAAGGTCTGTAATCCTAACATTCTGGGAGGCTGAGGCAGGAGGATTGCAAATTTAAACCCCGCCTGGACAATTTAGTGACTCAGGAAGACCCTTTTCCATAATCACATTCAAAGGAACAGACAGACAGTTGTAGCATAATGCAAAGGCCCTGTGCTTGATACTCAGCACCACAAAAAATAAAGATAAAAAGTGGGCTGGAGGTACAGTTTAGCATGCATGCCCTGAGCTTGATTCTCACTTCACACACACTCCGTCACAGATACGAGTCAAACCAGCGGTATGGCATTTCCTGAGCTTGTTGGGGTTTTATCAGCTTGTTTTGTATTATGGCTGGACTTTCTCTTACTTTTCTCTCTTTCTCACCCTATTTTCTTTTGTTTTCCTTCTCTTTTCTGTTCTGACCTTTTACAAAATTAATTTTGTTTAGAAAATATGTCATTAAGACAAATTAATACTGTCTATGGTACTGGAAAACCAAAGTAAAAGTAATTATTGCACTGCAGTTTTATTGATTAGAGTCCAGAAGTAGGAAAAATTGGTCTGGGGGGCTACATAGCTCAGTAGTAGAGCACTTGCATGGTGTGCATAAGGCCCTGATGGGATTCCGTCCCCAACATAGCAAAAAAAGAGAGAGAGAGAGAGAGAGAGAGAGAGAGAGAGAGAGAGAAACCAAATGTATGCATGCTTTTGCCCTGTCATATTATTTTGATAACAGGGTTAACCTTTTTATTTTCTAAATTTCACATTAACATTAATCATGAAAAATAAATTTAAAGGGAAGTGAACGTAACAGTAATACTATGACATGTTAAAGCGTATATACATGTTACCTTAGACATATGTGGGATTTCTAACACCGAAAAATAATTAATAAAGATTTTAGATGTGTTTATTTAGGTTTTTTTATTTTTGCTTAAAAATTTTTTTTTACTAGACTTACTGTGGTTTCTAAGAATCTGTAGATTTTTAATTTTCTTTTTTTTTGTGATAAGGTCTCACTCTGTTGTCCAGGCTAGTCCTGAACTCAGTGTGGAGCCCAGATTGGCCTTGATCACAAGGCTGTCCTGCCTCAGGTTCTTAAATACTAGGATTATGTGAAATGCTCCAACATGACTGGCTTACTAGGGAATCCAACTCAGGACCTTGTACTTGCTAGGCAAGCTCTCTAACCACTGTGCTATTCCTCCAACCCAAAGTCTATAGACCTTGCACGAACGGTTTTAGATACACAGAAAAACTGAGACAGTAGTACAGAGTTACTGTAACATTTCTTCACTCAATTTCCCCCTAATGTTAACATGTTACATTAACATGGTATGTTTGTCAGAAGAAATGAGCTGATATTGTTTTAGTCACTTTCTCATCGCTTTGAGGCATCTCCAACTGTACACTTACAACTTATGGAAGGAGCTCACATTTCAGGGATCTCAGTTCTTTCATGGTCAGTTTGCAATGGCATAGCAGAAGAGTCTGGCACAGAACGGACAGAGGTTGGGGCAAAGCCGGGGAAGGAGCATATCCTCCAGGCCCCTATCTTAGTGATCTGCCCCTCCTGACAAGGCCCTACCTCTTAACAGCATGTGAAATAAGTGGATTTAGACCCATGATTGAATCACCCTCCAAACACATGCGGCTCTTGGAAACATTCTAGATTCAAGCCATAACAGATACTAAGACAGTGAAGCCCATGGCTTGTTTAGATGTTCAGAGAGATTTAGAGATTTGTGAACCCAGGAATGCTGAACTGCATCTCCTACTCCTTCCCTTTTTATAAAATTGTAGACAAGGTCTACTAATTTGCCCAAACTGGCCTTGCTTAAGCTTGCATCCTTCTGATGGAAGCTCCCAGCTGTCTTGTAATGACAGGCATGCCCTACCATACTTGGCTCAGATTTCTTTAGTTTTTGTTTAAACGTGTTGTAATAAGAGTTCCTGGTTTTGCCTCTTTCTGTCTCAGTATCCCTTCCTGGATCCTGCTTTCTCATGAATGCCTAAGCTGGGATAATTTAGTCTTTTAAAGTAGATCTGCATCTCACAATGCTAATCACTTTTTAAAAAATAGTTTCTGTAATGCCCTCTACTGTTACTTCACTGCTTCAGGAGGGGCAATAGTCTTCCTTTGAACATAAGCGTCATAGGAGAAAGTCACTGGTTGTTGGATGACTAAAGTTTTACCTGCCCTTGAAAATTTGGAACCTGGCAATATCCTTATGTCAGCTGCTTACAAATAGGAAAGAGTGATCTCTAAGCTGCTTTGGGTCAGGCGTGGTTGTCTGAATGGGAAATAAATATTAATATACATATGCCAGGCTTAATGGCAAAGGCCTATAATTCTAGCACTGTGCTGCTAGGCTGAAGCGGAAGGCTTTCAAGTTTTCAGCTAATCTTTACATAGTACTGGGGAATTAAACTCAGGGCTTTGTGCATGTGAGGCAAGCACTTTCACTGAGCTATACCATCAGTCCCTTCCTTACAGTCTTGCTCCAGCCATCCTATTCATTTTCCTAAAGGTCACAAGTCTGTTTCTCAAAAATGCTTCTACAGATTTTCTGAGTGTATGAGGATTTTTTTTTTTTCATTCTATTCTAGTAGTAGTAGTTTAGTTTTCTATGTATACTTACGTTTTACTACGGTCACACTGATCTTCATTAGTACATATGGAGCTGTCTCACTCCTTTCAAAACCTATATTGTACTTCATTACATATTATTAATTATTTAGTAGGCAATTAGTGAGTATTAAAGTGGATTCTAGTGTGTTGCTGTCACCCAAAAAGCAACAAAATAGCTATGAATTATTTTCTGCAGTTCTCATTAAACATGTGAAAAAAGTAAAAATGGAATTAGAATGCTAGGTCTGAGTGTGTGTACATTTTAAATTTTAATTGACATTTCTGGATTTGTCTTCATAAGGGTTACCAGCCGATATAAAGGTGTACTAATGATCTGAAGTTAACTAATTATATTTCTACTAATAGTGTACTGAAGTGTCTATATACCCTTGCCAAAACAATGTGCTAAACTAATAATAGGTGCCATTGTAAAGGCTTATTATGCACGTGGCTTTTCTTTTTAATGATGTTTATTTATGACAACAAATTTTCTCCTCTAAATGGTCTCATGAGGGAACATAGTATCGTTATCTCCTTTATTAGAAGTAGGATCGGAGGCATACAAGGTCAAGGAACCTGTGTCTGTCTCTTTGTTTTCCTTTTTTTCATAATCCTGAGGACCAGGTCAGGGCCATTACAGTGAACTCTATCCCTCAGCCCATTTTTAGTTTTCATTTTGGGACAAGGCCACACTGAGTCGCTATATTGCCTAAGCTGTGCTCAGATTTGCAAACCTGCTGCCTCAGCCTCCCAGAGTGCTGGAACTACTGGTTTGTGCCATCATATTTACTACTCTGATAACTGAAAATGACACATGATTTCACTTGTATTTGGTCATGTTTTGCAGCCATTTTTGTTTATTATGCCATAGTTAGTAGAGCCACTGCTGCCTTCTGCACTGCTTACCTACCCCGAGTGCGTGTGAATGGGTCTACGGTGTGGAATACTTGCCTGGTTCTTTATCCTCTGAGGATGGCCCAGAATAGAAAAAAATAAGATTTATCATGCATATTAAACAGATATTGGAATATCTTTATGTATTTCCCCTTTTGTTTTTAGATTAACGCAACATGAGACAACTTCGAACACTGGGTCGTCTGAAGTGATGCGTTTGGATGCGTTTCTTCCAGAAGACCAGGAGTTTGAAGATATAAGCTCTGACAGTTGTGAGTCTGATCAAGAGTTACAGCCTGGACCTAGTGTGCGTCGAAATTCTGCAAAGGGGTTTTCAGTTCGACCATCAGTTATTCAAAAATTGGAAAAGGGACAGCAACAGGCCTTGGAGCTTGTTCCTCAGATTGAGAGTGATATGAAAAGAATTAGTTTAGTAGATATTGGCCAAACTAAAAGTAGTGGAAAAGCTGTAGTGCGTCTCCCTGTGATCTGTAATGCGCCCGCTCGCCGTCTGCCTGGAAGCTCTTTTGACAGACCAGTTGCTGCTAGTACTAGTGGTTTGTCACTTGAAGCCTGTTCCAGTTCAGCCAGCAGACGTGACCCAAACAGAGCTGACAGTGCTGAGCAGCCAGATGGGGTCTCTAGAAATCGTACGCCATCATCCCAACCTGGAGCTTCTTCAGTGTCCTATGAGAGTCCTAAAGAATCGAATAGGAAACCTGTGCGTATAAATGCAGATAAATTGGTTTGGCAGAAAGATGTGAGATCTCAGGGTGATACTCCGTCACCTGGCTTTACATTCCGTGAACTTAAGGGGGCTAAGAGTTCTGTAAGGGTTGAGTCTTCTTCTAAAGTAGCAGTAGGCTCAGCAGTAAAGGTGAATAAAACGGACATGCTGTCTGTTAAAGGCATCTTGGAAGGTGCTATTCCAAAGCACCGTGAGGAATTCCGTTTGAGTGTGGGTTATCCCCAAGAACAAAAGCGTTTGGTTTCTACTGTGAGTTCTAAAATGAAGTTTGATTATAGCCCTCTTCCATCAACATCCAGTCAGTCCCAGCAGGCTTATGAGGATTGCCACTTTTGGAGGGAGGAAGAACATTCAGACCAAGATAGTGAGGATTCAGAATCAAGAAGTTCCGAGATGAGTTTTGATTGCAATTCCTCTTGTCCTTCTATGACGAGCCTATCTGAAGCGACACCCAGAGATCTAAGCCTTTCTGAGGAGCTGCATGCTGACTGTGAGAATTACGAAGCCTGGGTCTCTGAGATAAGTTCAGATGATGAAGACGATGATTCACTTGAGGCAACTGCCAATGAATCTGAAGAGAATGTTGAAGAAAGTCCTCCGAACACACCGCATGTCAGCCTTGTCCATGAAAGCTATGACTCTAGCGATTCTGATATGTATTATGATTGTGATGAATCTTTTCAGGCACCTGATGATGTGTCCCAGGAGCCTGTCATAGAAGTGGTCTTTCCTCAGGGAGTTCCTGTCGATTTGGTTGATAGGAGATACGGATCCAGTAGCTCTGAAGGAAGTGCCACATCTCTTTGCTCAGCTGAGTCAGTTTTTGACGAACCCCCACTGGATGACACAGAGAAGAAACTTCGAAAGGAATCTAGCATTTGGTTGGTTGATAAAAGCTATGGATCAAGCTTTTCTGAATCAAGTTCTGATAATGATAGTTCTCAGCCAGATGATGACTGTCCCCAAAAGATTGTCAAAAAAGGGAAACAGAAAGATAATTCTGCCCACCTCAAAAATAAGAATCAAAAACCCAGTAGTGCCACAGCGCATCTTGCTCATGGTGTTACTTATGAGAGAGAGAGAGGACGAGCCCGGAGTGATGTTGGAGAAAAATACCATCTGAAAAAGAAGAATGCTGACCTTGTGGATATGAACTGTGAGTCTCATGCTCCTGAAATGTGTTTTCATGATGATACTCAATTAGTGGCTGATGAATCTCAAGTAGCAGAAGTAAACACTGAGAAAGTAGATATTGACCTAGAGAATGAGAGTGGTCAATCTAGCATTTCTGATCTGAGCTTTGATTCTCATGATTTTCTTTATCAGTCAGTTGATGACCAACCTGAAGGGGCTGTAGGTGAAGTAAATCTTAAGGAGTTAAGTATCGACATGGAAGTTAAGAGCTGTGGGTATTCCAGTTCTGAGTTGACATTTGATTCTGATTCCCCTCTCCTGTCATTTACTGAACGGTCTCAGCTGGATGTTGAAAGAATGAAAGAAGATGGCTTTAACCTGGAAGAGGAGAGCTGTGAGTCAAATAGCTCTGACCTAACTTTTGATTCTGATATTTCTACTTGCTCAGTAGTTGAGCAACCTCAAGTAGCTGTTTATGAGGAGGAGCCTGTTGATCTGGAAAATAAGAGTAATGAATCTTGTATTTCTGAAATAACTTTTGATTCTGATATTCCTCTTCATTCAGGAAATGATCAACCTGAAGTAGCTGTTAAAGAAGTAATCATTCAGGAAGAAGAATACGTACACTTAGGAAAGAAGAATAATAAACCCAATGATTGTGAAATAAGTTCAAATTCCTATGCCCCTCTTCATTCAGTGACTAATCCTCTTGAAGTAGCTGCTAAAAAACTAAATTCTCAAAAAGAACAGCAAGTATTTTCAAAAAATAAGGAAAATGAGCCTACTGCTTCTGAAATAAGTTTGAATTGTGATCTTTTTCATTCAAAGACTGGACATTCTGACAGTCTCTTTAAAGACTTTAACCTTCAAAAGGAAGAACACATACACTTAGAAAAGAAGGGTAACGAGTTGTTAGGTGTGTGTGGAAGATTGGATTCTGATACCCCTCTTCAGTCAGTTATTCATAAACCTAAGTTAGTTGTTAAAAATACTTGGCTTCATGAGGAGAAACATGCTGAGTTTCAAAATAAAAGTGCTGAATTTAGTGTTTCTGAAAAAAAATCTGATGCTGCTCGTTTTTCAGTGACAGAACCTCAAGTATGTCTTAAAAGGAAAGAAAAGAAGAAGCATATCGAGAAAAAGAAGACTGATACATGCGGTGGTACTGAACTGATTTTGAATTCTGATGTCATTCCTGAACCTGACCTTGCTCCTTTGCTGGAGAAACATGTTTACCTAGAAGGTGAAAATACTCAATGTAGAGCTTTTGAAGTAAATTTGAATGTTGGTGACCCTTTGCATTCCATCATTGACCAACCTCAGCCGGCCCCTTTGAAGCAAAAACACATTGAACGGAAAGACAAAGACCGTAAACCTGGTGATGCTAAAATAAGTCTTAATTCAGGTGACTGTCTTCGGTCATTGCCTGAACGTTACCAGATGGTTAAAAAAATAAACCGGTGGAAGGAAGTGGCTTGTGACCTGGAAAAGAAGATCAATGAGACTAATTTTCCAAAAGTAATACATGATTCTGATCCTTTTCACTCTGTAGCTGATGAGCCTGAAGTAGCTATTAAGCAAGTAAACTTTGAGAATGAAGATCAAATGTACTTGGAAAGTAAGAGCCAGTGTAGTTGTTCTGACCTGAGTTTTAATTCTGATTTGGTTCAGGCAGTAGGTGATCAACCTCATTTGGACTCAGAACTAGAAAGTAAACAGACTCGGTCATGTGATTCTGAACTAAGGTTTGATTCTGATGATTCTTTTTATTCAGTGGGTCACCAGTTTAGGGAAACCATGCGAGAGACAAGTTTTTGGGATGAGGAAGATGTTGGCATGGAAGATGAGAGGGGTGAAGCTAAGGGTTTTGAAAGTACATACAATTCTGATGCCTCACAGTCAGCAACTGGTCAAACTGGAGTCATTCAAGAAGTGATCCTTTGGAAAAAGCATGTTGACTTGGAAGATAAAAATGTCAAAACTAGTGATGATTCTAAAATAAGTTTTAATTCTAATGAAGTTCCTCCATCTGTGACTGATAAAATTGAAGCGCCTACTAAAGAAATACATCACATGAGGAAGGGATATGTTTGTCTGGACGATAAGGGTTCTGAATGTGATGGTTCTGGAATAATTTATGCATTTAATATCCCTCCCAAGTCAATGATTCAACAACCACAAAGTCTACAAGAGAAGCATGCCAATTTGGAAATTCAAAGCAGTGCTCTTTGTGATTCTGATGTGAGTTCCGACTCCAGTGAACCTCCATCTCCTCCATCAGTGGCTGGTCATCTTCGAGAAGCTGATGCCAGCTTGAAGGAAGACCATATTTACCTTGAAAATAAAAGCTATAAACTTGTTGATTATGAAGCAAGTTGTGATTCTGATGTTCCTGTTCAGTTTGTGGTGGATCATTCTCCCATGTCTCCCAAAGAGGTAAACTTGGAAAAGCAGGCCTATAATGACCAAGAAAGTGAGAACTGTGAGCCTTGTTTGGAAATGAGATATGATTCTGGTGTTCATTTGCACTCAGAAGATGTCCAACCTCAAGTGGCTTGCAGAGAAACAGACCTTCAGAAGGAAGAACTGGTCAACATGGAGGAAAAGGCCAGTGGCCCTAATGATTCTGAGTTGATGGATGACAATGACATCTCCTTTCAAATAATAGTCAACCACTCTCAGTCGTCAGATGAGGCAGACTCTCCTGATGTGGTGTTTGTGGATGTGCTGCCCAATGATAGTGACTGTGACCGTGAAGTGATTTCTGATCCTGATGTTCCTCTTCAGCTAGAAACTGACCCACCTCAGCTGACTATCAGTGAACCAAGCTATGTCAGTGAAGAGTCTGTGGATACAGTCAAGAACTACTGTGACTTCTGCAATTCTGAATTCAGAGACAACTCTGAGTCCTCTTCTCAATCAATGACAAGCCAATCCAAGAAGACTTTCAAAATAATAAACCAGAAGAATGACTATATTATTCTGGGAGGTTCCACTTGTCATTCGTGTGGTCATGAAATAGATTTTAATGATGATTCCTCTGACTCAGTAACTAATCAGTCACCAGAGCCTGGCCAAGAGCAAATTGACTTAGAAGACAGGGTCTGTGAATCGGGTGGTCTTGTAGGAAATTTTAGTATTGAGGGCACTTCCCAAGCTGGGACTGACCCACTGCAGAAAGATGACACAGAGGTCAACTTTTGGAATAATCTAAAAAATCCTGGCCTAAAGAGAAGAGCTGGGGACCTAGTGGACTGCACTGCCTCTTCCAAGTCAGTCATCTGTCACACAGCTGATCAGGAAAACCTTTTGAAGTTGCCACATACAGTTCCAGCAAGGAAGAGGTACAAATCTTGTCTTTCTCGTGTGAATTCACTGTATGATTCCACTCTTCAGCCTGATTTGGACCTGTATCAGGAAGCCATGAAGAAAACATGCCTTCGGAAGAGGGTAACTTTTAACCTTAATGAAAACATTTATATTCCACCCAGCCCTGATCCATCAGACGTCTCAGAAGAGGAGCTTGATGATCTACTTATTGAAGACTTGCCTCATGCCCCTCCTTCATCTGTAGGAAAAACATGGCCTCAACTAACAAGGGAAGATGACACAGGAACGAACATCTTTGGAGAGGAATTTAAGGAAGATCATTTCCAGGGTTACTTTCATGATGACTGTGAGCCTACAAAAGTATTTTTAAGTGAAGAAACAAATGATTCCTGGCCTGAGCTTAATGAGGATTCTTCATCAGTTCCAAGCCTCTCAAGTAGTGATGACATCGCAGGTGGAAGTGCCAACGTCGAGGACCTGTCAGGCATCTTAGATGCGCCATTGTGTAGCTCTCCTCTCACCAAGGAACTTACTCAAAATTGGCATGCAGCTTCTCATAGCCAGGCATCTGAGGTCAGTCACCCAAGGCAAACCCAATATTTGAGTTACCCATTAAAGAAAAGAAAAATACCAGAACAAAAAGTAGAATCACCCAAAAAGAAATGTTTACGGGGTGACAGAAAGGGGAAAAAAAAAGCTAAAACTGCAACAGTTGAATTGCCTGTATCGAGTACTCAAGCTCTTGAGCCTAGGCAGCCCCATCCCTTAGTTTGTAATTCTCCTTCTGTAGATGGGAATCCGAAGGAAAGTGTGTCCTTCAGTTCACCAAGAAAGAAGGATGGTGATTGTGATAAACAGTTGCAGTTTAAATCCACATGTGAACAGAGTAACCTCAGTGAATCACTGCCTAAGAAAAATGTCACTCCTCCACAGACCCTAATAGTATTGGACTCTGTCTCAGGTAAGAGGACTGGACTTCGTCTTTTTGGGAGTGAGCTCAATTGCAGTGCAGGAGACTATTGTGATAATGTGCAAAACTTGCCTTCAACACCTCTTAGGAAAAAAACTGCAAGGTATGAATTGAGGTCATGTGGCAACAGGGACTCGAGTGTGTTTGGTGAAAATGCAGGTGCTGTGGATGCTGGTGCGGTTCCAAAGGACTGTAATTCTCAGCCAACACCTTTAAGTCAGGTTGTTACCAACGTTTCTCCACAATCAGTCAGCAATGAAAGTCAAAGCCAAAACCTTCCAGTAAAGAAGGTGGCAACTAACAGTAAATCAGGTTTCCCTGGAACCATTTATAAAAAAAGTTTCCTCCCCCCAAAAAACTACCTACCCTCAAAAAAGCAGGCAATCTGGATTCAGACCAAAGCAAATGATATAATCAGAAAGTATATTTTGAACTACTCTGGTTTTTTGCGTCGTAAGTATCAGCCCAAGAACACCATTTTTGCAATGCATCTTAACAAGAAGATCCCTTTTGCCAGTAGACTAATTCAGAAGAAGATGGAACCTTCTAAAATGCTTTTAAATTCCTCAGTTCCACCAACTGGCTTCCAGGGTCAGTCAGGAGCTATTGTAAGGCCCTCTAGGGAGCAACCACCCAGGCGGTGTAAGAATGTTAGTAAGGATTACTACCGTCAGCAAAAGAAAAGGCCTCTCCCTATCCGAGCCTACCAATTGAGAAGTTCCTGTCACATCCCGGATGCTGATAAGATGATGACCCGACTTTCCATCAAAATGAAAAGTAATGAGGTAAAATAGAAGGGTTTGTGTTGTATGGCTGGTTGAGATTTCTGTACTGCAGTACATATAGCTTTCCCAACTTTTATGGGAAAGGTAATCTTAACAATATTTTGCTACATATTATTTTTCAGAACTTTTATATTCATTTAAAATTAGCATTTAGGGCTCTCCCTCTGCTCCCTCACCTTTTTTTAAGATTCTAAAGCGACCTTTGTCCAACATTTTTTGTAGAAGAGCTTCATTTGTCATAATTTGGCATAGTATGTAGTATTTTGTCCCTCAGACATGTTTTTTCTTTTTTTTCTTTTTTTTGATGCTACTCGCGTACTAGCAAGTTATAACTTGAGGAGGATGAATAAACCTACTAATGCCATCTTTTCAAACATTAGGACAAATGCCCACGTACTTAGATTCTACGTGTTTCATAGTGGCATTGCCAATGTAATGACTCTACCTGGATAATTAGAAAGAAGAAATTATAGTGAGTTCTCTCCTCTTTTCACTGGGATTAATTTAAGTGATCACATACAAAATGTAATTTAGCTTTTCTTTTGAGCATTCTAGAGAATGAGATTCCATACTCTCTAATCTAGTTTTTAAAAAGTGCCTGGTGATTTTATAGGTACCAAACAAACTACATTATTTAGATTGGATCTGGAAGTCTGTAACATTTCTTGTTGAACAGACGCACACACATAAATCTCTTCTTTAGTAGTGTCAGATCCTGAAGGGAAGATTTTGCTGGTGTGATTAGGCATTCTTAGCCACCTTTACTCTCTTTTACATGCATGGTTGGTGGTTTTGTGAGAAAATCCAGGTAATTTTATGGCCTTACCTCTTAAAATAATTTAGACAGTGCTAAGTCATTTTTCAATAACTTGAACTGTATTGGCTTGGCAGTATTACTGAGCCAGCCATTCATTGTTGTTTTTATTGAGTTACTTGATATTTCAAAAAAACTTGAATAAAACTAACAACCTAAGTGAAGGCCCGTTGTGCAAGTGAGAAATGGTGTTTGTACCTTTGTTGATCTTAACCTATCTGATTATCTTAGACTGGTTAGCTAGGTTAAGGTAAACTAATTGGATAACTTATCTCAAACGTACCTAATAGACCTTAAGAGTTCAGATGAAAGATTTAAGTCCAGGTTACAGGAGCACATTCAAACTCTTTATTTCAGGATGCAGATTGAGCTGGTGCAGATGCATCCTGGTATCCTGTAAGACAAGATCCTGGCTCTTTTTCTGACCTTGATGTTAAGGAGAAATAAAAATTTCACCTATATTGTATAATTGCTATATTTTATTGAATCTAGTCAATGTAAGATGTGTCTTGATTTCAAAGATTTTAAAAACTGTGTTATCTTAGAATCAGTGGAATACAAATGTGGTTTTGTTTCTGGAGCCATTATTTAACCTGTGGGTACGTTGTGATGGTGTTATCTTATAATTTCTTTATTTCTAAATTGAAACTGTAATTATGCTGAAAATACAGTGGGCAAATGTGTATTTCTTAGTTGCAAAGCAACACATGTAGCATTTCTTTTGCCTTGCCTCCTATATGCTAAAGTTTTATTTTTCTTGAAAGACCATGTGGACCTTTAGTTGAAAATAGTCCTCCAATTCTAAGTTAGAAGAAGTTCTGTCCTGTTGATGGGGAAGGAAACAAAGAACTAATGGAAAAAAATATTCTGTTTGTGGGGATTTGATGACTTTTCCCCTCTACAGAATCAGCATGTATATTCCTTAGGAACTGTTAGTACATACTTGAGTGTAGGTTTAAGAGCAAAAGTTCATAGGGAAATTAAATAATGGGCCACGCACTGTGGCAAAGCACATCTGTTGTGGTTACAGCACACAGAAAGCAGCTCTTAAAATTCAAGAGATTAAAATGCAGAGTTAAAAATGTTACTACCTGACACATGACACATGGAAGATCTTCAGAGTACCATTCTAAGGTAGGACAGGGAAAGGGTTTATATTTAAAATTTACATTACCCAACATATAAACGTGTGGTACAATCCTGTTGGTTTTGCTTAGCATTTTTGGAAATCTTTACTATTTTCTTGTACCCATTCTTATTTTAGGGAAGTTTGAACTCTTGAAATTGAAAAATTTATCATTTAAGTTAAATTGGTAATGCGTTTCTTTTAAGAATTTTATAGGATGCAAGGTGTGCCCCTTTGTGTAAGTACATGTTGGCTTAATTTGCAGATTAGATACCATAATTGGTGATTTTTGTGTAGTCAAGAGTGCATTATATTCTTGTAATAATAAAAAGTCAAATTACAACCATAATGACTATTTGATTAATCTTGTCGTTTTCAGCCTTTTGCATAGATTTTATTGTAATTGTCTTGAGTTGTAAACTGTATGTGCACAGTATTGTGTAAAGTGTATTTTTGCGTTTGTGCATCTAAATTATTTATGTAACTAGGGCTCTAAGTAACACTTTTTTTTGCTTAAAGAAAAGCTATATTTAAATATTGAAATAATTATATATTTCCATGTAAAACTGTGAAAATTAATGTATTTTTTATAATGCAATTTAAAGTGCAAACTTGTTTTTGATGTTTTCAAGATGAAATTTATTATTAAATATTGAAATTTGTGTCTACTC
The DNA here is from genome assembly GCA_004027205.1 of Ctenodactylus gundi. Classification (NCBI taxonomy): domain Eukaryota; kingdom Metazoa; phylum Chordata; class Mammalia; order Rodentia; family Ctenodactylidae; genus Ctenodactylus; species Ctenodactylus gundi. Next base: position 173,428 of record PVKB01003042.1, on the reverse strand, counting down.
ATCATGTAAGAAACTTATTCTGGAAATACTTAAAGAATCGGAGAATAATGAAAACAGAAGTGCTTTTTATAAATGGTCTGAGAGATAAGAAGAGAATATAAATGTTGATACTGGCGAGAAGATAGTTTAACCAAAGAAAGATAGTCAGGTTGTGTTCTCGCAGGAGTTGTTTCAGAAGATGAAGATTAAACAAGCATTTCTGTGTTGAATAGAGTGGTGGATTGGCCGCTTTCACATCACATTGTGCACCTGTATTGGAAAGGCCCATGAAAAGGATTGAGCTCAGAGGTAATGTCTGAACTCCCATTAATGACCTACCAAGAGGGAAGGACTCCCAGCTCCCATCCTCCCATATCCTCGACTCCCACAATGTATGTCAATAAGAGACAGTGTAGTGTGGCAGAATGTCTGGATGTTAGGGAGACAGACCCTCTTGACCTCATTTTTAATGACTTTCAGAGTTGGGTGGGCCTGGAATATTAGTGTCAGTTTAAAAAGTACCCTGTTATTTATCATTTGAAAGTTACACTAGTTAAAATGCAAAATGGAAGTCCCTTTTCAGTTAAAAAAAACTTATGTGTGGGAAATACCTTATAATTGTATAATCATGGAATTATATACTTTAATTTTTTTCCCCTGGTGCTGGGGATGGAACGTAGGGCCTACACACTGAGCCTCATCTCCAACCCATTTTTTAGTTTTTGATTTTGAGACAAGGTCTCATAAGTCAGTAAGTTGCCCAGACTGGCCTCAGTCTTGCAGTCCTCCTGCCTTGACCTCCGAGCGTGCTGGGATTACAGGTCACACTACAGAACTTCAGTTTACACAAGCAAATTTCAATTTAAGAAGGTGGAAGGAAGGAAGGAGGCCAGCAAGAAGGATGGAGGGAGGCTTGGGAAGAGACTTAGCATTTCCTTATCTTTTACTCACGTTCCAGGTATTAGAAAAACAAAATAATTTAGTTTTTTCTTTGTTCTTAAATTTTATACGTGTAATTTAAAAGTTATCACCCCCCCCCCCCCCCAAAGCAAGTCAGACCTGGTGGTATAGACCTATAGTCCAAGCACTCTGGAAGGCTGAAGCAGGAGGATTTCAAGTTTTAGCCTAGCCTGGTCAACTTAGCAATTTTGACCCTGTCTCAAAAGATCATGGGGATGTAGCTCAATGTGAAGGTCCTGGACTTGATCCCCAGTGTACATGTACACACACGTGCTCTCTCTCTCTCTCTCTCTCTCTCTCTCTCTCTCTCTCCCTCTCTCTCTCTCTCTCTCTCTCTCTCTCTCTCTCTCACACACACACACACACACACACACAATAAGTCTCCCAAGGTATTTTAAGAAACCTCGTTTGATTAATGAATTAAGTCTAGGATGAAATACAATTTGTTGCCAAATCTTTAAACAACTACAAACTGACTTTTTAAAAAATATGTTTATAGCTTACCAAGTGCATGTTATGTTATTTTTCAGGAGATTAGTTTTTGGATCTTCAAGGTAAGGGTGTGCATATAGTTTGAGTCCTCCAGTGCTGCACACAGTCCTCCTGAGCTTCTCCCTGTATCAGCTCTTGTGATCTTCGAAGAGCGCTCATGAGGTAGACACTGTCCATACTGCTGTCTCTCGAGGCATAGAACAGTTTATGGCTAACCCCTTTCCCAGCCCCTGTTCTAGATCATGACCATTCTAATTTCTGTGTATAGTTTATCTACTGGACATTTCCTACACATGAAACCGTAACCTAAATAGTCTTTGGGTCTGACTTGTTTTATTTGCCATGATGTTTTTAAGGGTCACCTGTTTTGTAGCAGGTGCCCATATTTATTTCGTTTTTATTACTGTGTAGCATTCACAGTTTTAAATAAAACTGGTTACAAAAGCTTCATCTTCTGATAACAGATAGGATAAAGCCCTTGGGTGTGAGGCCTCCTGGTGTATGTTGTGCCTCTCCTCTGAGTTATCATCAATTACTGTCCAAATCTAAGACCTAGTAGGACAATTGTCTGTTTTTGAAGAGGCATTGGGAGGTCTTCTAGGGATCAAGCCCAGGGCCTTCACACTGAGTTATATCCCCAGCCCCATTTTTTTTTAAGTTTTGATTTTGACACAAGGTCTTGCTAAGCCTGAACTTGCAATCCTCCTTCCTCAGCCTTCTAGAGTGCTGGAGTGATGATAGACCTGTGCCACTGGGCCCTAGAGGATAATTTTTTTATTGCTGTTTATCCCCTGCTTAAACACTCTCAGCCCCCTCTACCTTCTTTCCCCATTTTTATTGGTATATATATATATGTGTGTGTGTGTGATATACAATGATGATATTAAGCTTAAGAGTTTTGTGAGTATTGCGTCCTTACCTTTGGGCCTTTGACCCCTTATTACCTAGCATGGCCTTCTTTGCCCTGTGCTCAGTGATTGTCATCTCTGGTGTCAGCACTTTACCCTGTGGTCTCAATCCTTTCATGATGGCTCACGTGCAGGCACGTGAGATCTGAGAGTCAGATCCAGGTTGCCCATTCCAGTCCACACGTAGTGCAGAACCTGAGTGTGTCAATGGTTATTGGCTGTGGTGAACGCGCATTGTCTTTTCCTACATATTCATAAAGCGTACCACCAAAATCAGGAAGTCAGCATTGATAGAACTTTGATTGTGCCAAGTCATTCTCTGTAGATCCTGGAGCTGGCCCAGGATTACAGACACCATGACTCATTTGTTGGTTTCCCTTGGTACGGGACCATTCCTCAACCTATCTCTGTATTTAATAATGTGGCATTTTTGAAGATAACTGATTTCTTTGTGATGAACTATTCCTCAGTTCGCGTTTGTCCGCTGTTCCTTTGTAATCTATGCGTTTTTGGGAATTTTGTGTTCTCTGTGTATCTTAACAGAAGCCATGTGATGTTGGTTTGAATAAATGTGGTGATCAAAAATAACCAGTGTTCATCCTTATCTTACACCGATCCATGGAAATGGGGGCTCTTGGGGTTAGCTTGTCAACACATAGCTTATACCTTTTCTTAATTAACTTCTGTGGCAAAATATTTTAAAGTGGCAATTTTTATCACTCAAGTAGTCATAGGTAAGATAATAGTTTATTCATACAGGTAACAAACATTATTTCTCCCCTACTACTTCTGGTCTCATTGTGGGTACCAAGGATCGAAGCATCAAGCAGATAAGCTTCTGGTCACTCACACTCATAAATCCACATGAATGAAAGCAGTGGGGAGTGCTGTGATTTAGGAAAACAGTGTTCTCTTCCAGGCTCATGTGATCAGAGGCTTGGTCCTCCTGGCTGGAGGGATATAGAAATGGTGGAACCTTTAAGATGTGGGACCGAATGGGAGGTCCTTAGTTTACTGGGTGCATGAGGTGGTTCTCCTTGCTTGGTGATGATAAAAGAAGTCACCTTGGCCCCTCCAATTTCTGTTTCCCAGCTGGAAAAGTAATGTCGCTTCTGCAAACACTCCCCCCTTCACTGCCCACCATGGGATGATGGAGTTGAAGGATGGGCGTTGGCTTTTGAACCTTGGTAGATGTCAGCTGAATAAACCTTTTTCTCATAACTGATCTGTTTCTAGTGTTTTGTAAGGGTGGCAGGAAGCTAGTTGAACAGTGGGCTTGCAGCGTAGTTCTTACACCTTCACAAAATCATTAATAAACTTACACAGAGATCACAGTCAAGGGGTACTGTCAATTGGGCAGTGAGAAACACCTTTCTACATTGAGACCTGCTGCAGGATATTTCTAGTCATCATCTGGAAAGGTGGCTTTCCCGTGTTATTAAAAACAGTCCCTCCTGTGTTGGTTTTGCTCAGCAGAATAAACTGTTACATTTGTGTATCCATCTTATCCCAACACAAAAATGACTTCCTGGGGATCAGTTTGGACACTCACCATATATTTAGTTCTTTTGAACTGGAAAAAAAAGCCAGGCTTATTTACCTTGGTGTATGAGGGTAGTTATTCCTGGAAACTCAGGAGATGAAATAAGTGAATGATATTTGTAGCTGGGGGTGGTGGTCATGCCTGTAATACCAGTTTCTCTGGAGGATGAGGCAGGAAGATTGCAAGTTCAGGGCCAGCCTGGACAGTTGAGACCTTGTCTAAAATAAAAAGGTCTGGAGATACTACTTAGTGTTGCCTAGATTCAGTCCGTAGTACCGAGGAATACAAAAGTGATATTTATTATAATTATTCTGAAATGTTCCTAGGAGATGGAAGTCCTGAAAATCTGAGTTCTCATATGGCCACTTAGCTACATAGTAAATAGTAGCCTTGTCAATGATGACTGCTATTTTACAGAGTGTCTTTCGCACATCTTGGATATACTGAGGTGTTTGAGGAAGTATCTTTGACTCTGTAGAAGTAGAGAAACCATTTACCGTGATAACTGATAATTTTTAGGCTTTCTTGCTGTGCTGACTACTTAATACATTTAATACACAGCTAGAAATTTCTTCCTTTTCCCACAAAGAAAGAATCCCAAGAATAACTCAAATTGTGCATGATGTGTGTCAGTGTTTTGAGGAATAAATCAGTGGCTCCATAATGGCCCAGCACCTTTATTTATTTGGAGCCAGAGCATTTCTTGGACTGCAGTGGATAATCACGTAAGACTGGGCAGAGAGACTGGGCACATATCACAACAATTAAAGCATTTGCCTGGTAAATGCAAGGCTCTGGGTCCGATTCCCCAGCACCACATAAGCTGGGTGTAGTGGCTCACGCCTGTAACCCCAGTACTCAGGAGGCTGATGCAGAAGGATTGCCGTGGGTCTAGGGCCAGCCTGGGTTCCATTGCGAGTTCTGGTTAAGCCTGGACTACAGAGTGAGGACCTTTGGCATGGATTCAGTCAGTAGTACTGCAGGAATACAAAAGTAATATTTATTATCATTCTTCTGAAATCATGTTACTAGGAGATCGGCCTCCTGAAAGCGTGAGTTCTAATATGGTCCCTTCACTATATAGTAAATAGTTGCCTTCTAAGTGATGATGATGAGAGAGAGGGATTATTCTCAGGAAAAGTAGACACATCATAACAGTGCTAACTTAAGGAAGCTAATGATGGTGTTTTTAAAAGATGTGGTTGACACTATGTAAATGTAGTTCATTCAGGGACAGTAACATGGTAATTAGCTCAGCACTGTTTCTTAGCACTGTTTTCTAGTACAAAGCTGTCTTGGGTATGGACTTAAAGCTCGCATTGAAGCTACCTAAGAGTCAGCAGAAGAATGGGGTAAAACTTGTTGTATATAAATAAATATGTGTGTGTGTGTGTGTGTGTGTGTATATATATGTATACACACACGCACAAACATACATATATACATACACACAACGGAACACTATTCAGTCATAAAAAAGCACAGAATTGTCACTTTTAGCAACAGATTAACTTAGAGGACATTGTGTTAGGTGAGTAAAGCAGGCATAGAGAGACAAATACTGTATTTCCCCAATTACATGATGAATATAGAAAAAAGCAAAACTCAGTAGCATCATGGGTACCAGGGCCTGGATCGAAGGGGGACAGGGGCAACATTAGTCAACAGATGAGTGTTCAACTGGGTGCTCAGAGTTCCACACCGTATCGGGGAGTACCTGTCAGTTCAGGCCTCTGACCTCCCATTACTTGGCCATTACCAAGGTAAGTGGACAGAGAATCCTGTGGCTGCACAGGAGTGGGAATACAGGCTTTATAGAATTATTAGGAGATCAGAAAAGTGACAACACTAGCAACAAAACAGCAGTGACAAGCCCTGAGGGGCAAATCTGACAGCCAGAGTGGTCACATCATCTAACACGCAGTGTTAGGGTGTAGACCTGGAATGTCCCCCAAGCCCCCGTAGTCCAAAGGTGATAGGACTGGGGGGCTGAGTGTATCAGTGGGTTAACCCACTGCTCTCTTGTGCTGTTAAGGGGTGGGGCCTGGCTGAAAGTGGCTGGTCACTGGGGTATGCCCTGGAAGGCTGTCCCCCCACCCCCCACTGCCTCCACTCTTCACTCACTCTCGCCATGCTGTAAACACTTTGCCTCTGGCTACGCCTCTGCCGTGACCTTCCACTGTTGCAGGCTGCCCATGAATGGACTGAGACCTTCCAAAACTGTGAGCTACGTGTTTTCATCTCTTAAGTTGTAGGTGTGTTGGGTATTGTGTTTCACCAATGAAAAAGTAACTGAGACATCTGGTTTTTAAGGAAATGTTTTGAAATAACTCTTAACAAGAAATACGGCCATATAAATGCCCAATTGGTAAAAACTATTCCTTAAGGATTCTAAATGTTGGACTTACTAGACAAGAACTTAAAGCTCGCTATTATACATAAATAATACGTACACAGTAAAAGTATAAGTATGTTAATATTTATAAATATTATAAATCTATAAGAATAAAGAATTAGAGGAAAACTCTGTCAAAAGAACTAAGATATCAGAACATTTCACCAAGCAGGAAACACCAATAAAGAGAAATTACGAAACCAAATAGAGAAATAGAGCTTCTGGAGGTGAAAAATCTTTTGGCATATTTTTCTATAAAAATGTGTAACAGTAACAATCTGTCCCTTTACTCAGTAATATAAACTCCTCAAAAATGTGATAATAATCATTATATCACACTTTGTCTCTCAATGCAAGATAGTAAAAACAATAAATGATTTTTCCATGTTAGAACTTGGCATAATTTGCAAATATATCTCAGATTGTCTTTCTGACTTCTATGAAGACTTCATGAGAATGGGGTCTTGTATATTTTATTTACTAATACTATCTAGCATCTGACTTGATATTTGTCTAATAGTTGGTGTTATTGTGGCATTGGGGATGAAACCCAGGGCTTTCACACTGAGCTACATCCCCAGCCCATTTTTATTTTTGACCTTGAGATAAGGTCTCACTAAGTTGCTAAATTGCCCAGGCTGGGCTTGAACTTAAGATCCTCCTGCCTCAGCCTACCAGAGTGCTGACTTGATAGTTTCAAAAGTAACATACTTTTAACATATTAAGTTACTCACCATGAGTAAGTAAATTACAAGATAGCAAATGGAATTCTCACTTGACCACTTAATGTTTTTCAGGCATTATGTCAGACTTATATACATAAATTAATCTTCACGACTGCTTAGGACATTACCAGATATCATTATTTATGTAATCCACATATTAATTTTCTCATCTTGATGGTGGGAAAGACTATCAAGTTGGTTTGGTTTGGTAGCATGCCAGCATGTTAACAAGCAGATGATCTCCAGACAAAGAGTACTGCACCTCTCTGGTTGTCCCCACTGAGTGTGGTTGGTTGAGCTAATGGCTTCATCTCCTTTGCAAATGAACAACTCAGAGCTCCAACTTGAGTCTTTCGAGTGGATTCATAAGGAACAGAATGAGAATGGAGCCTGGAGGGCTCAGCTGTGATGCACAGGACACCTAGCACATTCTGCATGGGCCATGCAGACACAGGCTGGAACCACAGCTACTCTGAGTCTTGACAGACTTGCTTATTCTTCCTTAGCAAGAAAGGAGGGCAGACCTAAGACCAGCTGCTCTGAGGCCGCCTTCCCCAAGGTTCCTACGGCATCTTGGGTTAAGGCAAGGTATGAGGTTGTCTACCTCTCTTCTTTGAACTGTAGCTACTACACACCTTAAAAACAGCCACAATCTAGAACCAGCTTCTCAGTGATGGGATGCTCATGGCTCATGTGTCAATCAGCAGGTCCCGTCTGTTTAGAGTCATTGTTGTGTATGAAAAGGACGCCAAGGAGATGATGCTTAGGACAACGCTTTGTCTATGTAAGAAATAAACAGGCCAACCCACAAGAGCTCCAGTATCTCTCCTGGTCCAACCTCCTAGCCAGGTAGTGGCCTTGCTGGCTGCTGTGTACTTTAGGAAACCCAGTCCCACAGTGGGTGTCCTCTCTGTCCAGACCTGCACAGTGCCTCTCACTCATGTGACTGCAGTCCTCTCAAAGCACGTTGACTGTGAAGTCCACATCCTGGTTATGTTTCCTAAATACCATTCCATTACTGGGATTTGGTATGAGGCATGAGTCTTTTTTTTTTTTTTCTTTTCATTTCCCAAATTGGGTCCTTAGATGGAAAGCAGAAGATTCACTGAAGGTTGTGCAGATTTACAGAGGTAGCTTACTTCCTTATTCTTTATTGTAGGCCTTGAAAACAAATTATACATGTATAAACCCACATATATAATTTATGTATGTTAAAATTCACACACCCTGTCTTGAAGTTCTGAAAAGATTAATCTTCCATCAATTCTCCTTCAGGTTTTGGCTTCTTACTATGCAGAAGAGGAATGTTTTTTTCTTCCTTCACTGAATTTCATTCAAAAATCCCTCTAATCCTTTACCATGTTGGCTGTTCTACCTAAAGAAGACGGCAGAGATTTTATACACAGTCCCTAACAAGCTGAAGCCAATATTTATGCTGTCATACAACAAAAGGCAATTCTCTTTCAAAGAAAAAAAACAATCTAGTATAGATATGCGGTTTTTTTCTGGTGGTTTATCTTTTCTATTGTTTGTCTGTTCCACTAAAACATAAGCTTTATAAAGAGAAGCATTTTTTTCTCTTTTGTTTACTGCCATATTCTCGGTGCCTACAAGAGTAACCAAAATACAGCAGGTACTCGAATAATTATTAAATGAATTCATTAACATCCCTAGGCTTTTTATAGGTGCCATGGTGAGCAGTGCAATTTGATATCATTAATGAGCACTTTAATCGCATGCCGTTAAGTAAAGGCATATCAGTGGTGATGAGGTAGAAAGTACAACTTGCTTCTATTACATCGATTGATAAAAAAAAAATGATTATCCAACGTGTCAGTTTAGGTCCTGCAGAAAGCAGACCTTAGGAAGGAGTTAGAAATACAAGAGATGTCATCTTGGTCAGTTTCTTGTCACTTAAAAGAAGGAGAGGTTTATTTCAGCTCAGAATTTCAGAGGTCACAGTACACACATGTGACCATGAGGAAGGGCCTGACGTGGAGGGAAGCTGCCCACGGCATGGCAGCCAGGATGCAGAGAGAGACGGGCAGAGCCAGGAGAAGGAACACACATGCCACGGCCACACCTCAGGCCAGTCCTTCCAGGCAGGCCCCACCTCTTGAGAGCCTATGCCATCATCAATGGATCAATCCCCCAGTGAACACCCCGGTGATCCAGTCACCTTTGGTACACATGACACTTCGGGGGATGTTTTAGTCTGTAACAGTTGTACTGTGGCAGACACCTGTCAAAACTGCCTGTGAAAGGTAAGGAGAAAAGGGGGCCAGAATAAGCAGCGTCTTCAGATGGAGTGCATAGTTGGCATCTGTGAAAGCAGCAGGGAGGGAAGAAGGTTGGGTGGTGGTGTGCCTTGGGTCTGGGGTACCCCCCTCCCCCGAAGCCTCATGAACTTGGATGCTGGCGATTACCTGTGGATACCATGTCCTGGTGGGAGGCGGGCCTGGTGGAAGGGGTGGATGCTTGGGGCTTGAACTGGAGTGGGTGTGTGTGTGCTGCTTCCACCTTTCCTCCCTCACTTGGCTTTTTGTCTGCCGTGATTTGAGCAGCATTTTCTCTGGCTGCTGCTTCTGCCGTATGTTTTTACCATTACCAGCTGCCCATGAATGGACTGTGATCTTCTAAGACTGCAAGCTAAAACAAATCTTTCCTTTCTTAAGTTGTGGATGTTGGTTGTTCTGTCTCAGCAATGAGAAAATAACTGAGACAGGTGGAAAGAGTCACACACTCTCAGTCTGAGGGAATCTCATATGTCCTTCATGGGAGCCGAGTGCAAAGATTTCTTGCAGAAGAGTTTTCCATTGGCAGCTATGGCTCAGCCATTGTCTGGGGTTATCTGGGAGGATCATGGGCTCAACCCAACATTTAGTGAATATGGGAGATGCTACAGCTGGGGACTGCCAACTACTGTACTCCTGGCACTGAGCAGTGTGCTCTTCTTGAAGGCAGATGCAAGACGTGCACTACATGCTTATAATCCTCTCCTGTGCCAGGCAGAGCCGTGTCCTTCTTTATACACATTAGAGAAGCAGCTTTTCCAGGGTACATGTCAGAGTAGTTCCTCTAAGCTGACAACCTAGCGGCTACTTCATAAGCCAACTAGCTCTACCAGGTTGTTTGTTTTTTGGATGGTATTGTGTCTCTTATGACCAGAGGATCCCATGGTCATAAGCCAACTACTGTAGTGTCTTTGCTGTGCAGTAAATTGGGCACTACACTTCATGGGCTTTCATTCTTACAGATTAGCTATTTTAAGCCCACATGTCATGGTGTTGACAGGAGAGATATAAGTAGAAAAAACAAGCGCTTGGTTGAAGAGAGTGTTTCTTCCTAACAGAAGAAGGAACTAGCCCTTTGTGTTAGAGTTTTGTTACTGAGACACAATACCCAACACCCACAATTTAAAGGAGGAGAGATTTAATCTGGTTCATGGTTTGGGGGGAATTAACCCATGGCTGTTTGGCACCAAGGCAGGAGCATCATGGATGAAAGGCATGGTGGAGCAAAGCTGCTTAGTCCATGGCAGCTGAGAAGTGGAGCAGGAGAACAGGGCTAGAAAATAGGAATGAGAGACCAGACTCAGCTGTCTCAAGGACCTGCCTCCACGATCCACTCAGACACGCCTGGAAGTCTGCTGCACTCATCTCCTGGGCAGATCCTGAAGTTGATCTCGTCGACTTCAAACTAACTGCCACATCCCACCTCTTGCAACTTGCTACACAAACACATGTCCTTAAATCTCCTGAATCTCCAAATGAAGATAACAGCAAATTTGTAATTCCATCTAGCATAATACAGCTATCTTACATACAAGTGGAAATGTGACAATCACTTTCCCAAAGTCTCAAGAGTCCCGGCATTTTTTAAGAGTCGAAGTATCCTCTGAGACTCAAGGCAAAGTCTTAGTTGTGAACCTCTATAAAAATAAAAGTTAAAATTCCAAGGGGCAATGACACAGGGTAAATATTCTCATTACAAAGGAAGGAAAAGAGGAAAGGAAAAAAGGCAGAACAAGATAAAAATCCAGTCAGGCAAACATTAAGTCTTATAGTCCCATATCCAGCATCTTTGGCACATTGTTAGGAGGTGTGAGTTTGAGGGTGGTCCCATCCCCATGACCTTGCTATTTGAAGTCCACACCGCTGCTTTCCTGCTCTCTCAGGGGCCCTTGCCTGGATTTCCAGGCTGAGTGCTTTTGAAATCTGTTTGAAAGCTTCCCTGGTCCCAAAACTCCTGCATAATGTGTGCTGGTAAAATCAGCATCACATGGACAGCGCCAAGGTCTACTGCCAACAGAGGCAATACCAAGGGCCCCTGGACCATGGCTGCAGTGACTTCTGAGTGCCTGGATGTCTGAACACAGTGAAATGAATTCTGGGGAAGCAACTGCTCAGAAGACCATTCTTGAGCAGGAGTACCAGAGACTCTTTTCTCAAAGGAGAGGCTTATCCCTCTGTACCCATGAGCATGTGATGGGTAGGGTCTTGCTTATTTTTGAGATGACCTCATGTATTTTATTTCTTGCCTCTGTATCAAGTACTTGGCTCCTTTTTAAAGGTCCTACACTCTTCAGCAGTCACACCTCCTTCTGCTTCAACCTTGCACATAATTATTTCTAGACAAAAATTTGAGTTTTTCAGAAATTTCTGCTCATATTTTGCTCTTACTTCTCACTATAATCTGATTAAAAGCAGACAGTAGTATAACCTAAATGTTGTGCTACTTTGAAATTTCAGTTGACAGATCAACTAGTTTACTACCCTTAATTTGAGTCTTCAAAATATTAAGATATGGGAAAAATATAGACAAAAGTTTTGCCAGAATATATCTACAAGGCCTCTAGTCCAAGTTCCAATAGACCCAGGATTTCCACATAACACCTCCTATCCTGGTCTTTATTGTCCACAGTCCTATCAGTATTCATGTGCTCAGAGCTCCAACCATTTATGAGATAACTTCTTACAGCATTCTAAGGCTTCTCTAGTCAGTACCTCCAAACTTTTCCAAATTCCTCCCACAAACTAGTTCTAAAGGCTTCTAAGCCACATGACCAGGCACAGTTGTGCCAATGGCCCTGCTTATCTGGTTCCAGTTTTCTGTTTTAGTCATCTTTCTTCTTGCTGAGGCACAATAACTGGCATTCATAAGAGAGGCTTAAACTGGCTCATGGTTTCAGGGAATTTAGTCTATGGTTGCCTGACTCCAAGACAGACACATTATGGGTGGAAGGACATGGCAGAACAAAGATGCTTTCATTGTAGCTAGTAATCAGAGTAGAACAAGCAGCAAGGGACAAGATGTAGACCCCACGGCATATCTCCATGACCCATACATACATACTTAGAGCTGTGCTCCAACAAATTCTCAGACAGATCCCAAAATCGTTCAAATTGACACTCCACTCTAACGTCCACATTCTTCCGTGACATCAGAGCCCAATGTAGTCAATTTGCAACTAATCAGTAATCTCAAGAATAATGGCACATCATGGGTTTAACTGATTTCTACTGTTGTCATGATGAACCAAAGTCCATGGTGTTGGGCCCATATATTATCTCCATCTCTGCCTTGATGAGTATTCCATTTGTAGGTTCATCTTTCTGATTTTCAATGACTGACAGCCACTATATTAATGAGGCTAACGTCAACTGGTTGAGCTATTTTATCTACTTGGCTGTTTATCACTCCATCTGTGGTAAATGCTTTCTGGTGGGCATTTACCTATAATATTAACATTTATGCTTTATGGCCGTTCCCTATGTTTATCTACTTGTTTTGACTCCAGAATTACTTATGTCTGATGTCTTAGATACTTATTTGTTACTGGGATGAAATACCTGAAACAACAACTTAAGGGAGGAAAGATTTAGCTCACAGTTTCAGAAGGTCTCATACAGTCCATTCATGGCCAGCCAGCAACAGTAGAAGCACTTGGCAGAGGCTGGAGAGCTCCTTATGGTATTGCACACAGAGAGCCAAGTGAGGGAGGATCAAGCTGATGTCTGGAGACTCAAGCCGGAGCTTTCCCTGGAAGAAGCTGTAAAAACGTTTCTTCTTGCTTCTTTTTATTTAGTCCAAGCTTCCAGTTGCCCCCACCCTACCCAGGATGAGTGCCCTCTCTTACTTCCTGGTCCCACAGGTCAGAAACACAAGTCTGACACCTCTGAGCACCCCTCTTCTCCAATCTCAACACGTTGACGTAATTCTTCCACGTCCAACTCCAAGCATCCACCCCTTCCAGCTAGGCCTCACCTCCCACCAGCACACAGTTCCGCAGTTATCCCATTACATTCAAATACATGAGGCATTTGGGAGACACTCTGGATCTAAACCATAGAACCTGGTTGACCAGACTTCTTCTTGTAATGATTTTTCTCTCCCATCTTATTTTTTTCACGATTCTTTATTAGTTCTGTTAGCTATACAGATTAACAGGCTTAATTTGGGAAGATCTGCACATACATTCTTTAATCTTTCCTCCCAGCACTTAGCTCGTGCCATCTCCTTCTCACCTCTGCCTCTCAGTGTTACCTCTGAGCGGGGTGACAGTGCATTTAGTTTCAGCTTTGATCAGCACACAGAACAAACCCATCTGTAAATAGTTTGGGTTTTCTCCTCTTGGTTTTCTGGCCATGTGGGACTGTGTGTAAACAGTAGGCGTAAGGGGATGAGGAACATCGTAATAAATAACTTACTGGCTCCTCATACAGTTGACACAACTCTCTGGCTCTTTCTGTTTTATTTTTTCCCCCATTTTTTGATAGGTATTAGTGCAAAACTTAAGGTTTACAATGAAGTTGAGGATTTTGTGCACATACATATCTTGTCAAGGTGACAAGGACTTCCCCACTCTCCTTTTGTCCCTCCCTCTGCCTACCCCTCTCTCCCTCTCTCCAAACCATAACATTCCACCTTTGTCCCCCCAGAGGCTCACATTCACCTCCTTATGTAAAGTGTGCAGTCTTTCTCTAAGAGTTGCCAGAACTGCTAAAAAATCCAAGTCCAAAGTCTTTGAGACACAAAGCAAACTCTTAGTTGCAAGGCTCTTGAAAAATCAACGAAAAGTTAAATGCTTCCAGCATACAACGGAATGGCACAGGGTAAACCTTGTCTTTCCAAGAGAGAGGAATAGGACGAAAAAAATCAATCACACCAAAACAAGCATGAAAAGCAGCAAGGAAAGTACCAAATCCTAAAGGTCCATTAAATCCTGTAATTCTGTGTCTGGCATCCCATGAAAGATGTGGTGAGATTGAGTTCCAAAGGCTCTGGGCAGCCTAGCTTCTAGGGCTTTTCCTCTTGCTCAATTTCCGTGGCTTCTCTTTTGGACGGGCTGCACTCATAGCTTGTGGCATTTCTCTCTACACAGGATTTATGTTTCTGGCATCTCCAAATTTTTGACACCTCCACTGCATCTTGGCTTCCCTTTTACAACATCATACATAGACCTCCCAAGGCCAATCTGCCTGGTCTCCAAGGCCTTTTCTCAAAATCTAGGTGAAAGACTCCATGACCCCACAACTCTTGCATTCTGTGTGCCTGTGAAATCAGTTCCACGTGGTTGATGCCAAAATCTGCCATTGGATTGAGCAATAGTCTGGCCCCCTAGGATTAGGGTGGCCATAGTGACCTCTGAGCTCTTAGATGGCTGAACTCCTTTGGAATTCACCTAGGATACCCTGCAGGATGTCCTTTGTGACTCTTTTTGAAACAAAATCCTTTTCCTTAACACCTTGGACCTGGGAAGGGTGGGGCCTTGCAGATTCCTGACACACACTCCAGGCGTCTTTTATGCAGTCCTGATTCCCCGCATTTGGATTCTTTCTAATGCTAATCTCTTCAACAAACCATGCTATCTTTTGTGTCACCTTTGAAGTTTGTTTCAGCCTGGAAAAACTACAAACCTTTTATACCTTATTTTCTGCCATTTTTCCCCCCTGCTTTTCAGTATAGAGCTGGCTAAAAGCTACAAAAAAGTACCCTTGTGACAGCCTCAACACTGAGATGCCTTGAAATTTTCTCTGCCAGATTAAGTAATTTTAATGTCAGTTTCAGGCAAAGTCCCAGAACAGGGGCAAAATGCTGACACATTTTTTTTTTTTTTTTGTCAGAGCATAGTATGCATGGTTTCTAGACCAATTGTCAATAAAGTCTTCCTTCCGATGTGAAACTCTTTGAGCCCGGATTTTCCAATCTGCAGTTCTCTTGACATTTTGGTCTTGTGAGCACAAACCTGAATCTCCCACAAAGCTTAGCTCACAGTCTTCTAATACTTCTCCAGCAATTATCTTCAAATCTTTCCAAACTCCGTCTGCAGTTCTAGCCTTCTCCGTTCCAAAGGCTTTCAAAACACATGATTAGGTAAAGTCAAAACAATGACCTCACTTCTCTAGTGCCAATTTCTGTCTTAGTTACTTTTCCATTGCTGGGACAAAATACACAATATCAACAACTTAAGGAAGAAATGATTTATTTTAGCTCAAGGTTTCAGAAAGTCTCAGTCCATTCATGGGCAGCTGGCAATGGTGGAAGAAGCACATGGTAGAGGCTCAGCATGAGGAAAGATGCCCCCAGCATGGCAGACAGGCAGCCAAGTGGGCAAGGAAGAGAGGAGTTAGCATAAATCCTTCCAAGTCATGTCTCGTGTTCCACTCCTTCCAGGTCAAGACCCTGTGTTCCAGCCCTTCCAACTAAGCCCCACCTCTTAAGGGCACATGGCTTCTGCAATATTCCACAACATCCAAATATATTAGGCTTTTGGGGAAACATATTAGACCCAAACCATAGCAATATGGAACTTTTTTCATTTATTTGTTGACCATTTATACTTCTGTGAACTGTCTGTTCATTTCAGTTGTCCATTGTCTTAGTTACTTTCTTGTTGTTGGGACAGAATATCTGATTTCCACAAATTTAGGGAGGAAAACATTTTTATCTCACAGTTTCAGAAGATCACAGTCTATTCTTGGGTGGGTGGCTGGAAATGGTAGAACCACATGACAGGACTAGAGCTGGAGATAGAACTCCTCATGGCATAGCAGAACACAGCCAAAGTAAAGAAGAAGGGTGGAACCTTCCAGGTCAAGCCCCATGTATCCACCTTTTCCAGCCAAGTCCCACTTCCCAACAGTATACAGTATCCATAGGTACATCAGGTTTTTTGGGGACACTCTAGATCCAAACTGCAACATTCTACCCCTGGCCCACCAACTCATGTACATCTCCTTTTGCAGAATGTATTTAGTCCTTCTCTAAAAGTTGCTAATGTCTTAACAGTTCCAGCACTGCTAAAAAATTTTAAGTCCAAAGTCCCCTCTGAAACAAAAGCAGACTCTCAGCTGTGAGCTTCTGTGAAAAAGAAAGAGTTAAGGACTTCCAGCTCACAATGGCACAGTTAATATTCCCATTCCAAAAGGGAGGAATAGGAGGATAGAAAGCAATTGGGTCAAAGTAAGTTCTAAACCCAGCAGGGCAGGAGTTAAACCCTGTAAGCCGCATGTCTAGCGCTTGAGATACTGTGACAAGGAGTAAACTCCAAGGGCTTGGGCAGCCCCAACCCTAGGGCATTGCCCTTGCCCACAATCTTCTCGGATCTGCTCACAGCTTGCAGCTTTTCTCAGCAGACAATTCACATTTCTGGCATCTTTAAATTTTCAGGGTCTCAGCTGCAACTTAGGCTTCTCCTTTACAACTTCATGCACTGCCGTCTCATGGGCACACTACCTGGCTTTCAAAGCCTTCCTCTGAAACCTGAGTGGGAGCCTCAAAGAACTGCACTTTGTAAGCCTGTAAAGCCAGGACCATGTGGACGTTGCCAAAGGCAAACACCGTGGAAATCTTTGTGTTCTTAGATGATTGAATTCCAGGTGGCTGAACTTTGGCAAATATTTTTCTCTTTGGCCCTAGGGCACACTTCTCAGAGCAACGTGTTTTATCTTTCCACCCTTGAGTTGGTAAAAGGCAAGATCTTGTTGACTTTTGTGATGTCTTCAACGCATCTTTCCTGTAGTCCTGATTGTAATCATTGTGCTTCTTTTTAATGCATATCTCTTTAATTTCCTCATGCTCTTTTGTTCCACCGTTATGGGCCCTATCAGTATGGCCAAATAGCAAACTTTTTATATAATTTTTGTCTGCCATTTTTTCCTGTCTTTCACCATACAATTGGCTAAAACTTGCAAACATAGTAGCCATGTAACAGCCTGAACATCAGGCTGCCTTGATATTTCCACTAGCAGTGTAAGGAGTCCACCACCCTTAATCTCAATTTCAGGCAAAGCATCTGTACAGGCACAAAATATGAATACACTTTTTGCTAGAGGGCAGCATGCTTGCTGTTTAGATTTATTGCCAATTTAGTTCTCCTTCCCATTTGAAACTTCTTGAGCCTGGCCTTCCAATCCACACTTTTATCATCATTCAGGTCTTCTAAACTCTGACCAAAATCTCCCATCAAGTCCAAGTGAGGGCACTTCAAGATTTCTTCAGCTGGCATCCTCAAAACTTTCCACGCTCCCTCTGCAAACCAATTTCAAACATATGCAGACTACATGGGTAGGTAAAGTCATAGCAATGACCCCACTTCTCTGGCACCTATTTCTGTCTTAGTTACTTTCTCATTGCTGGCACAGAATACTCAGAAGCCATAACTTAAGGGAAGAAAGATTTATTTTAGTACACAGTTTTAGGTCACAGTCCATCTGTGAGTGGGACTGGAAATGGTGGAGCTACATTGCAGGGGTGGGGCCTGAATCAAAGAGAGAGAGAGAGCTCCTCAGTTGGTAGAACTAGCACATCTCCCTTCTGTCAATCTGCAAGCATCAGCTCCTGCCAGCCAGGCTCCATCTCCAAACAGTACCCATATCCATAGGGAACTGAGGCTTTGGGAGGACACTCCAGATCCAAAACACAACAGTAGGTATCAGTTAGGTCTATTTGTTTCATGGTGTGTTTTTATTCTGATGCTTCCTTGTTCATTTTTTTTTTTACCTGATTGACCTGTTTATCTGTGGAAGTGGGGGTATTGAAGACCCCTAGTGTGCTTGTATTGGGTTCTATTTGACCTTTCATGTCCAGTAGTTTCTGTTTTGTGTAGTTGGGTGCACCTACATTAGGTGCATTTGTGTTTATAATTGTGAGCTCTTCCTGTTGGATTGTTCCTTTTGCCAGTATATAGTGTCCATCTTGGTTTCTTCTGATTGGTTTTGGCTTGAAGCCTGCAGTGTCTGAGAATAGTATAGCTACTCCTGCTTGTTTTGGGACTCCAGTAGGTGATTTCCACCCTTTTAACTTCAGTCTGTGTGTTTCTTTGTGGGGGAAGTGTGTCTCTTGCAGATAATAACAAAAAAAAATTTTGTAAGACATGGTCTCACTCTGTGGCCCAGGCTACTCCTGAACTCACTATGGAGCCCAGGCTGGCCTTGGGCTCCTGACCATCCTCCTATCTCAGCCTCCCAAGTTCTGGGATTACAGGCATTCGGTTTTGTTTTTGATTAATTCTATCAATCTGTGTCTTGATTGCCATATTAAAACTACTAGCATTGAGAGAAATCACTGTAAGATTTTTAATGAATCTTGCCATTGTGCTGTTCTTCTAGTGTTGACTCTATGCTTTTTGTTTTTGTTAAATTTTCCTTTTCAATGTTTCCTTAATTTTGTGTTCCTTGGTAGTGTGCTTCTCTCTATCTCTAGCTCAGATTCTTTCCAATATTTTCTTGGTCATGGAAAATTTTTGTTTCCTCATTCAATTTTCTGGGATATTTTGCTGGCTACAACAATGTGCATTGACACCTGTTTTCCTTTAAATTTGATGGATTTCATTCCAAGCTCTCCTGACATTTATGGTATGTATTGAGAAATGTACAATAATTTTGATAAGCTTGCTTTGGTGAAATTATTCTGTTTTTCTCTTTCTGCTTTTTAATATTCTCTCTTTGTTGAATTTCTAAAGTTTTGATTATGATGTGTCATGATGAGGTTCTTTTCTGATCAAGGTTTTTTTGTGTGTGGGTGTTTAGTAAGCCTCTTTTTCTAGGTTTAGGAATATTTCTGCCATGTTCTCAGCGAATAAATTATTTATATCTTGTGTGCTGTCTTCTTTTTCTTACACCCATAATTCTGAGGTCGGGTCTCTTCCAATCATTTAACAGTTGTCATATCCAGCTACTTTGCTCACTTCTTATTTTGATGTCATGCCTAATTATGGCATTTGTTTCCTCAACGTTGTCTTTAAAGTCTGAAATTCTGTTCTTAAAATGTTCGAGCCAACTTCCCCTGCTTTCAAATGAATTTTTAAAATCCTGAACTTAAGCTAGATTTTTCAAATTTTCTACTTTTCTACCAAAATATTCCTTCATACTTGCATTGCCTTGTGTTCTCAGCCAGCTTTTCATTTTGTGTTTTCTATGTGCTCAGTAAGCTCTGCATCACAAAGCAGCATTCCAGCAGTATATGCTAGCTCCATCCTTCCTCTCTCACTTGGCTCCCTGTCTGCCATACCGTGACCAGCTTTCCCCTGGCTGGGCCTCTGACAGTGCTTTCACCATTGCCAGCTGCCCATCAATAGACTGAGACTTTCTGAAACTGAGCTAAAATAAATCTTTCTTCCCTTAAGTCGTGGGTATCGGGTATTTTCTCCCAGCAACAAAAAAGTAATTAAGACAGATTCCAACCTCTCTATCCCCATTAACAGTAGGCTAGAGATCAGCAGTAATGGTATAACCCAAGACAAATTAATTACTGATATAATGGCAATTAAATTATACTATCATTTTACTCTTACTGTTAGAAATGTGATCTATGTTATTAATGGAAATATATATATATATATATATATATATATATATATATATATATAACCAATCTAGCAATTTATTAGAAAGGTCTATTAAAGGGCAACACTATATCATTATTGACAATAGGAAAGAAATCTGCATTAATGTTCTATGCACAACTTCAGTGCAGAAAATAACAAATTCCTAGCGTGCTAAGTGAGATCGCCAAAGGACAGTAGTGTTTCAGAGTAATAGTGATAAGAATGGTGGAGCTGGGGAAAACGAGGATGGAGAACAAGGGCTCATTTCAGAGATGAGAGAGGAAGCAGAAGAATAGACATGACCGATAAAAGCAAGAGAGACCTCTAACGGGAAAGCAATGGAAGAAATAGAGGACTGGACCGGTACTATGGAAAGCCTTTCAGAAAAGGCAAAAAAAAAAAAAAAAAAAAAAAAAAAAAAAAAAAAAAAAAAAAAAAAAAAAAAAAAAAAAAAAAAAAAAAAAAAAAAAAAAAAAAAAAAAAAAAAAAAAAAAAAAAAAAAAAAAAAAAAAAAAAAAAAAAAAAAAAAAAAAAAAAAAAAAAGGAAAAAAAAGCAACTCAAAGAGATGCAAAACTAATAATCCCCCCAAGTCAAGAACGAAGCAGAAAGTACAAGTCCAAAATATGGACAATGAACCGTGGAGGTGAGCCCCAGTCCAAGACCTCTTCCCCTGCCCGTTCGTGCGGAAGTCCTTCTCCCCCAAGCCCTGAGCTTTGCTGTCTGCTGTCCATCGAATACGGGGGAGGGGAGGAGCAGTGACGAGCTGTGACGCGCAGAGGATCCCTGCTCAGTTCTCACATCTGGACTCGTCCTGGGACCATTCTCTACTCTTCTCGTGACCTGTCTGCAATGTCACAGCAAGGGTCCCAGCTCCTATGTGGTTAGGGGGAACCAAAAATCCACTGGGTTTTGTGCCGGCAGCAGGCAGCAATGATCTCGGGTCGCAAATGAACTCTTCCCTTGTCTCTTCCTTCTCAGTCGAATGTGTGGGCAAGGCCGAGTGGCTGCAGTCTTTCCAAATGGGGGTGTACGCTTCCTAGGTTCTGCCTTTCTCCCGTTGACTGTGCAGGAGAGGGCACTGAGCCAAGGCAAACATGGGTTGGACGAGTTTCTCTTGGGGGATGGAACTGGGTCAGCACTGCCTGGACCATAGACAGAAATTTCCTGTACTTCAGAGTGGACGATGTCTGTGAGTGATCAGGACCTCCTACAGGTCCTGTCCATCACAGATTCGACTGTGACCATTGACAGGTCCCTATTAGTGGCTCCCCACCATCCTGTGCCGTGTGCCATGTAGCAAGGTCAGCCTACACATGTACTCCACACACAGGCTGGGTACCTGGGCTAGGCTGGCGGGGATCCGAGGGCGGAGGGGTGGCCACCACAGATGCTGTCTCTGCACACAGCTCCCCTCCCCTCTGGGGGCACCCGGGAGCAGCATTCCAGCAATGTATTCATGCTGCTTTATCTTCAGCTTCTGTAGTGTTCCCCTGGGGACTGTAACTTTCCTGTCAGCCTGTTTTTAATTCTGGAAGCTTTTCTCTTTCTGTAAACTCAATTATTCAGAGTTCTTTCTCTATATCCACATTTGGGATGGGTTTGTCAGGATCTACTGAGCAGCAGGTCCTACACTGCCACCGTCTTGTTCACAGAAGTTTCTCTAAGGCCTTTTACTTTCTTCTTCGTAGGAAGGGGTTCTGTGGTCAGTTCTGTACTGTTCACTACCTGGCCACTGCTGCTTCAGGAGCTCGTGGTCAGTGTGGTTTTTAATGAGTTCCTCTTTGTGACTGGGCTGCCCAGGAGGACTGACTGCCTCTAATTCCTCAGTGATGTTGGTGGCCCCTCGCTACTGCATTTCTTCCTTCTTTCCTCTTCTTTCTAAATTCACTCTTTCACTCATGCATATTGATCAATGGGTTTCGTTTTGGCAGATTCCTTCATGCACATGACAAATGTTAACCATCTTTACCTCCTCTATCACCCTATCCTGTCCAATCCCGGTTTTATATCTCTTTGGGGAGTGTACTCACTGCACATAATACAGTTTGATTATATCCATCCCCTGTTGACCACCATTGTGTCTTCTTTCCCCTCTCCTTCGTCCCGCTCCTGTCAAACAATCACCTCTTTTTACTTTCTGGTCTTTTTAAAATGCCGCATATTAGGGGAACATGAGATATTTGTCTTTTGCTGAGTTGTGAAGAAAATTTGGCCTCACAGAGATATAGATTGGAATGAGGGAGGAGTATTTTAATTGCCTTCTTAGGTAACTATGGATTTTGTCTTTGAAATAACACTAAAACATGGAAAACAGTAGTTTCTTTTTAAATTTTTGGAACGCTAGATCTATTTTCAAATGTAAGATTTAAAAATATATAGTTAAGAGGATTGCAAATGATTAAAAGGAAAATAACTTTTAAGAATAGAAAATACTTAAATATCATCTGTCATCAAACCTGAAATGAAATAAATGGACCTCTCCATGGTCCTGATTTTCCAGGACAGTGGAGGAAGCACAGCTTGATACAGAAAAATCATTACCGACACGAATGGAAGAGTCACAGAAGGGCAACGGAGGAATAGAAGCGATTTCACATCTCTTAGAAAAGTAACAATTCTTTTTAAAAAATGGATAATCGTATTTGATTTCCTCTGAAACTTATTTTTATGGGAATTTACAATACATAATAATTACATTCAATTTGAGGAATTGGTGCACATGTTGAATCTTCACCACTTCCCTCACCTTCCCGCCTTCCCACCCTGTCACCCCTCCTTCAGCCCCTCTCCTCTCTACAAAATCCATCTATCTCCATTTTCTACCAGCTTTTGTGTGGGTCTTTCGCCTTATTGTGAAGAGACAACCCCAAGAATGGGCAAGTGGCAGTTTCTTGCAGGCTAGTTAAGTATGGATTCTCAGACTAGCCCAACCATCTCCGTCCAGGTTGCTACACTGAGACCCTCGGGTCTGTTTTGCACTTCGCATGGCTTTCGTGGATGTGTGGTCTTCAACATTGTATATTTGTCATGTGGGAAATAGGAACTTCGTAAGGTAAGCTGGCCTCCCAAATGTGGACACATTTTCATTATATAGCATAAAAATTACATTTGTTTGTATTACTGCTGATTTCTTCATAGTTGTCTTTAATAGTAAATTGTTAAGCTCATAGCATTGGATGTATTCTCTCTCTCTCTTTTTTCTTGAGACAGGATCTTGCTCAATAGTCTGGGTTGGTCCTAAACTTGCTATGTATCCCAGGCTGGCCTGAAACTCACAGAAATCCTCCTCCCTCAACCTCCCTTCAGGTGCTGGGATTACAGGAGTGTGCCACAATGCCCAGCTTGCTGCTGCTGCTGCTGCTGCTGCTGCTTCTTCTTCTTCTTCTTCTTCTTCTTCTTCTTCTTCTTCTTCTTCTTCTTCTTCGAGTGGCTTGTGTGTTACCATTGGCAACAATGGTCACATGATTCTAGCCTCACCTGAAGTTAGAGGCTTGCCTTATTCATTTCCATAAAGTGTCTGCCACAGCCTGGGCTACATAGTGATCTCAGGACTAGTTGGGCTACAGAGCGAGACCCTGTCTCAAAAAATAAAATAAAAACAAAATAAAAATGCGTGCCATGTATCCTAGTTGGAATGAGGGCGCTTTGGTGGCTGATTGTTCCCTCAAATGAAATGGAGCTACTTGGTGAAGTGACGTGTCTGGCTCATAGGGACACCCCTGTACAAGTTCATTTGCTGACCACAGCGATTGTACTGTAGTGTGCTGTGTACCACAATTTCCATTTCACCACACAGAATCCTCGAAACACATGTATTTGACAATCTAGATTTAACAAGACTAGAAATCTTTACTAAGAGTAGGTGAAATTGGCTTCCTCTCTACCCGGCAAGTACATTTTGGCAAAAATATAATGATCATGATTACAGTTTGATGCTACTACATCAATAGGTGTGTTGTGTTTATTGTGTTGCACTCTTAATAGCAATGTTAATGTGCTAGGGAGAAAAAACTTCCAAATAATGTCTTAGTAGTACTATAAAATTAATTTTTGCCTCTTGAACCTCATGAAGGCATCTCCCAGAGCTCCAAATTGTCCACTGGTCATGCTTTCATGCTTTAACTGTAGCATTTTTTCCCTCTCCATGTAATATTATTTCCTCTTTTTCCTTTTTCTTTTTGTGGTACTGAGGATCGAGGCCAGGCCTTCCCATCCTGTATTTCAGACAAGGGTCTTGCCATGTGGCTGCATTGCCAAGCTGCCCAAGCTGGGCTTGAACTAGATATGCTACCACCTCAGGATCCCAGAGTGTCACAGGGTGGGCTTCTACAGGCAATATTCCTAGGGGAGCTCTGCGAGAGGAGGCAGCGGGCTACAAGAATCACAGTTGGCTGTTGAAGTGAGCCAGGGGTAAAGCGGCTTTGGAAGATTTCATCTTCCAGCTGTCTATCATCAGGCCAGTTTGTGCACTTATGGCAGTTGGTTCTTATGGTTGCGATGGTAAGCCACACGGTGACATCGTCAATGGAACGTTATGCATGCTTGACCCTTGTTATGAAGTAGGTTGATGAGGCTGAAGGTAACCTTTTAGCCTGACCGAAGAAGCTGGTCAGGTTCGAGAGCTCTGGAGATGGCTTGGGGATGAAAGTCACTTAGGAAAATAGAGAAAAAGGGCAGAAATCAATTCTGGTCTGTCTTACTGAGAAAACGCATTTTCACATCCCAAAATACTTAGTGTTCTATGAAATCTGAAAGGATCATGCTGTCATAGAAATTCTGTTTCCAGGGGTTGCTGTTCAAACAAGTAACACTTGTTGATAAGTAACTTCAGAGAACACAGGAATTCTCTATCTTGAAATGATGTGTTTCAGTTTAGGCTATATTCTGTTTAAACAATAACAGGATTTTTAAAAAAGGCTGTTGTGTGGGTGAAGAATCACACTAAAAATGTTTTCATAATGGCTGTGAAAATATTTAGAAAGAAAATTTCAATGTGTTTTCCTGCGACAGGCAGGAGCTTGCCTATTCATTAGTAGAAGCCAGTGAGAAAAAACAGAAATCATAGAGGCCCATATGTGTTAGACGGTCGTCTTGGCATGTGCAGACCAGATGGGGCATCTGGTCAAACCTTTGTGACGATGAAGTGCTACCATCCCGAGGGTTTAAACTTTCCTTATCATGCATGAGGTTTCTTGACATGGTGACATGGCTTACAGATCAGCACTCTTTAGAAAAGTTGAAGGCATACAGCGTTCCATTCACATGGCAATTGATTTTATTGAAGATTGTGAATATGCCTCAAATCCGAATGTGGGAATTTCCAAGAGCAAAACAGATGGGAAGATGGTACAAGGGTGACCCGCATATGCAGAGTTCTCCATTCTCTGGTCTGCTGTCAGTCACCTGCACTTACCCACTTTTGAGTTTTTCATCCCCTGAGTGGGTCTCTGATACTCTACTATATATATATTTTTTTCTTTTCACTCACTTATTTTCAACAAGCATCCTCCTCTCCCTCCCCCTCCCAATCTCTCTAATAGGACTGAATTGAAGGCCTTCACACTGAGCTGCATTCACAGGCATTTTTGTATTTTTTTATGTTACAATGTCACTAAGTTGCCCCAGGTGATCAGATTTATGATCCTCCTGCCTCAGCCTCAGAGTGCTAGGTTTATAGGCATGTGCTACCATGCCTGGCTTCAACAAATCTTTATTGGTCATTGCTTACGCACCAGGCCCCCTGCCCAGTGCTAAGGATAGAACCATACATGGGTATAAGGACGCATGGGATATTTGCAGTCTGGTTAAGGAACCGTTTACAGACACACTTGCATAATAATGCATAATAATTAACCAATAATGATAATCCTAGGTCTTACAAAGAAAAATAGAGAAGGCGATGAAAGGTCACCTATAGTCTGCCTTGTAACCAAGCAGACAGCCTCAGTGCCCAAGCCTTGACTAGTTGTGCAAGCCCAAGGGACCAAGAGACAGTGAAAGTTCCTCTAGGGTGACTAACCATCCAGGATTGTCTGAGACTGAGCAGCTTCCCGTGACACAAGACTTTTGGTCTTAGCACCAAAAGTAGTTCCTGGGTAGTCCCGCATTACCCAGAGCTAGCCCTTTCCCAGGGCATATGCTACCCAATGGAAGGCTCTGGGTTCCCTTGGAGCAGATGAACCTGGCACCGATATAGAAGTTCCCTTCCCTACTGTCTACACTCGGGTGGGAGATGTTCAGCCACAGGCTGTATATATGGATCATGAAATCATTCGGTCAGGCTTGGCCAAGGCAACTGTGTTGTGAGATTAAGAGTTAGTTAATTTTATAGTAATTAAATATTTTACCAAATATAGCAGACTAATTTTCAAGTTGATAACTGAGTCTGGCTGATAAATGGTATCGTAAATACCTAAATGGCCCTTGGCAGGAAAAAGGTTCCCACCCGGATCCAAAGGAATTGGTCGTGAAATCTCTGAACTCAGCCATAGAAAGTGAGGTGCAAGGCAGGGAGTGAGGTGCAGGGCAGATCCTGCTACCGTGAGGCCTTGCTTGGCCCTGGGGTGCCTCGAGGTTCCAAACCTAGAGCTTCAGTGCCACAGAGAGCTGTGGTTAGGCGATGTTTCTATCACCACATCACTAGCTTGAGAACTGAAATGATGCAGGTCTGGTTTCCCTGGTAACAGATCCTGCGATGGAGATTCTGTGACTGACGATTTATTAGGGCTTGCTCTTGGGAGTGAGGAAGGCAGGATTAGCAGGAGAACTTGTCCTGGGGTTCAACCTGAGCCTGAAGACTCTGAAGTGAGGACGGACCTTCGGGCGTGTACAGACGGGGAAGTAGCAGCCTGGATCTCACGGGCCCTGGGTGCAGGCTGACCCCAGGTGAGGAGGCAGAGCCTTTAAGCTGAAAGCACTTTCATCTGGATGAGGCAATGTGTGCAGTTGTCTCTTGGTATGTGCAGGGGTCCCCAGCTTCCTGTCTGTAATCTGTTAGGAAGCAATAGGAGGTGAGCGGCAAGTGCGCCAGTGAAGCCTAGTCCGCATTGCAGCCACTCCCCGGCTCTTGAATTACTGCCTGAGCTCCGCTTCCTTTCAGATCAGTGAAGCCAGTCCCTGGTGCCAAAGGCTGGGGACCACTGCGTTTGATGACCCCGTACATATATTAAACTCTGTAATACTCAAGACCCTTGTCTAAAATGACACAGTATTTACACATAACCAAAAAATCCTTCCATATATTTTAATCATCTCTAGATTACTAATACAATATAAACACCATGTAAGGAATTGTTATACTGTACCAGTTAGGGAATAATAGTAAAAAAAATCTTCACATGTTCAGTATGGACATATATTTTTCTAAATATTTTCAGTTTGTTGTCAGTTGTACCCATGAATGTGGAACCTACAGATATGCAGCGCTGCCTGTGTTTAGCACCTACGGGGGGGCCTGGGTGGCACATGGGCTAGCAGAGCAGATCTTTGTTTTTTTGTTTAATGTTTCCATTATACTTTGCATCATCACCTATTAAAAATTGACCGTGGGCATCTTCGAGCTCTTCTTTAGCAGAGAATTTAAACGAAGTCCTGGCTCCATCCAGATACTGGTTGATAATGTAAATTCATACAGTTGTTAATAATGAATACATCTGTAGATGCCATTAGCATGTAATTAGGCTATGAGGCTTGCCCCGCAGAGACTGAGGGTCTGAGGTGGAATGCGACTCAAATATAATCTGAGGTGTAAGGAGGGGCAAATAACCAGACATTTTTACAATTACCACATTTACCAACACAAATAGTGAGGTGATGGCTCTCAGCTAGTGTAGGAACTGGTCCAAGAAAGTCCAAGTAACTTTAGCACCAAGTTAAAGAGAGTTGTCTGGAAAGCTGAGGTAAGAGGATCACCAATTCAAGCCTATCTGGGACAACTGAGTGACTCAGTGAGACCCTGTCTGAAAATTAAGATAGAAATGGGCTGGGGATGTGAATGAAAGTCCTAGTGCCACACACACACACACACACACACACACACACACACACACACACACAAAATAAAGAGAATAAAAGGTGAGAAAACCAAGTTGAGAAACTATCTCCCAAACCATACAGCTTTGTAAGAGTCCTATCAATTAATAGTTTTAAGTAGTAAATGTGGAGCCACGTTCTTTGATTTCAATAGCTCTGCGCTCTTCTTGAATATCATTAGCATATTATGTAAAATAACCTAGCTGTACAATTTTTCATATAAAATTTATGTTTTTAGGATGAAGTCAGTTGTGAACAAAAGATAGGTATATATATATTTTTTTGCCTCTAAATTCTGCACAGGAAGATTGTACAGTGGAAGCCGTCAGGCCTGGCTGTCCTTTCAAAGTGGAGAGTACATGTTTGGTCCCTCACGTCTGCAAAACTGATCTCAGTATGGGCCCTGGAGTCTGTGTTTCAGTCAGGCTCCTGAAGTTACCCCTGCAGGCGGGTCAGATGCAGGTTTAGTGTTCTCATCTACTGTCAGTTGGGGGCCCGTGTTGTGTTGTAGTTGACTATTAAATCTTTATTTTGGTAAAATACTCCTAGTGTGTGAAGGCTAGTATTTTAACCACTTTGAAATGAACAGCTGAGAAGTGTGAAGTGCATTGACCGTGTACTGAGAGGAAAGTTCAGCGGTTCATTTTCAGAATTAATTAAGGTAGCAAGCACAGGGCCAAGCTTTCTCCAAAGGCCCCTGCACGAACAAGGAGAGGGGCAAAGTTAAAAGAGAAGCTGTCGAGGTCTGCTCCCACAGGTCCGCTAACATGGCAGCCAAAGAGGGAAGCGGAAGGCCACCAGAGAGAGACACGTTGCTCTTTTTCTTGAGAAACAGACACTCCCACGGGGAAAAGGGCCAAGGAATAACATTTAGACCCAGTCGGGAAGAAGGCAATCCTGGAGTATTCACCTAATGGGTAAAACGAGAAGGATCTGCGGCCAGCGGGGATAGATTGCTTGCTGAATACGGAGCCGAGTGGGCTTGCCTGCACGCCTTTAGTCAGGGACCCTGTTCTCGCAAGACTGTGATTACAAGGCTCGCTCCTGCCACACTTCGTGTGCCGGGGTCGGTCCTTTGTCTTGGACAAACAAGTGTCCTGTTTAGAGTATGATCGTCACTGCTGTCTGTCTCTGGAGCTTCCTCCTCTTCTCCAGTGAAACTTCTACCCATTAGACAGTAACTTGATCTCTCTTCTCTTCTAGCCTCTGTAAACCACCTCTCCGGTTTCTATCTCTGAGTTTGACTATTCTAGGTGTCTAATGTATGTGGCATTATATGGTATGCAACCTTTTGTGCCTGGCTTACTTCACATAGCACAGTATCCTTAAGGTTCATCCATGTTGTGGCATGCATCTGTATTTTCTTCTTTTACGAGGCTGAATACTATTCCATTGTCTTTCTATACCACATTGCAGATGGACCCTTGATTTGCTTCAACTTTTAGGTTATTAGGAATAATCCTACTATGAACAAGGGCATGCAATGATCTGCTCAAGGCCCCGCTCCCAGTTCTTTTGCGTGTATTTCCAGAACTAGAGTTGCTTGAACATATGACTCTATTTTTATTTTTTTCTGAGAAATAACCGTACCATTTCCCACAGCAGCTGTGTTTTACCTGGCAATATTTTTCATGTCTTTACCAGTAGTTTTCTTTTTCTTTTGTTTATTTTGTGGTACTGGGGGCTCGGCCTTGGGCATTCACATGAGGCTACCTCCCCAGCCTATTTTTATTTTTGATTGGAGGCAGCCTCACTAAGTCACCAAGGTGCCTAGGCTGGGCTGAACTTACCCTGCTCCTGGCTCAGCCTCCCCTCCCCCCCAGAGTGCTGCAATTGCAGGCCTGCACCAACCACTAGGCTTGGCACTGTTCTCACTTTACAAAAGCAGAAAAAAAGAGTAATTTTTAGAAAAAATAAATAAAAATCTACATTTCTTCGTCTTGTTGTTGAGCTGTAGGAGTTCCTTTTATACTTTAGATATCAATCTCTTGTCAGATGTATGGTATCGTGATTTGGATCTGGAAGGTCCCCCAAAAGTCTCACGTGTATGGATATTATGGATTGTTTATGTGCTGCTGGTCTGGAGGGACGGATTCAGGTGTGTGGATTGGATTACAGGTATGCGGTGGGGGCTTAACCCGGAAGACGTGGAACACCGAGGGTGGACCCAGAAGGGGTGTGTTGTGGTTAGGATCTGGAGTGTCCCACAAAAGTCTCATGTATTTTAATGTTATGGATTGTCTATGGAACCATGTGCTGTTGGTGGATTGGGGTCTAGTCTGGAGGGGTGGATTGCAGTTAAGTTAGGATTCAAGGCGTGTGAGTTAGAGGTAACGGTGTGTAGTGGCCACACCTTCCACACCTGGAGGCAGGAGGGGCTAATCACTGGGCTGACACCTGGAACGATACACAGCTGCTTCCTGCCTTCCTTGGGGGACTGGGACTGAGACTCGGACCAGGACTGGTCTCAACTAGTCTCCACTTGCCTGCCTGTTTGTGATGTCCTGAGAAGCTGCCTCCACCTGCCTGGCCATCTGCTTCCACTGCTGCCGGCTGCCTCAGAGTGGACTGTGACCTTCTGAAACTGTGAGCTAAAATAAACTTTTCCTCCCCTGATTTGTGCACATAGGGTATTGAGTCACAGCGATGAAAAAGTAACTGAGACATATGGGTTGCAGATACTTTCCCCCACCCCCTTTACACCCTGTTAACAGCATCCTTTATAAGGGTAGGCTGCAGCAGCATTTTAAGGGTGGAGAACCTGGTTTAAGGGTGAAGAGCCTAGCAACCAGCCATAGCAACCAACTGTTTAGCATAGGACAGCCCCTTACCCAGCTACACAGTACAAACCCCTAGACACTGAGCCACAGGGGCAACCCTCATTTCCGGGTACCCTTCTGGCTAGCAGAAGCTCTACTGGGGTAGCCCACATTTTCTGGGTTCCCCTTCAGACTAACAGAAGCTTTTTACTCTATCTTTATTTCCCCTTTTGCAAGTTTCCCAACTAAACCCTTTTCGTCATAAAAAAATCCTGTAATTCACAAAAGCTCTATATTTCTAGTTTAACTTAATCTTTGCCTTTGGTCACCTATGTTTTGGTGTCATATTCAAGAAATCATTTTCAAATTCCATGTCATGAAGCTCCTCTATGTTGTCTCCTAAGGCTTTAATAGCTCTAGGTCTTACATGTAGATCTTTGATCCTTTCTGACATTGTTTTTGATTATGATTTTTTTTGCATATGGATATCCAATACCATTTGATCGAAAACACCCTTTTGTTCCCCCATTATTCATTATTCTCAGCCTCCCTCCTAAAAATCATCTGAGTGTATACATACATATATGTTTATTTCTGGGATCTCTTTTCTACTCCATCTATCTTCATACTAATACCATTTTATTTTTATTGCTGTAAGTTAGTAGTAAGTTCTGAAACCAGGAAGTGTGAGGTGGCTAATTTTTTTTTTTTTTTTAGAATGTTTTGGCTATTTGGGACCCTTTGAGACTGCAGGTAGGAAATTGATTTCAAAACTTTTTCTTTTAAATTTTACAAACTGAAGTATATTACTTGTAAAGATAAGTACCCCAAAACACTAATAAGTTATCAATAGGGTATAAGAAAATGAATGCCTGCGTAGCTACCACTTGATTCAAAAAAGAAACTTTCACTCACTGAGACACAACATCCCCCGCTCACAAAATAGGGAAGAAAGGTTTATTTTTAGCCCACAGATTCAGACATTTCAGTCAGCTCGTGGGCAGCTGGCAACATCAGGAAGGGTCTGGTGAATAGCTCCTTACAGCACCCAAAGATAAATGAGCAAAACTGTGGAGAAGTCAGGGCCAGCGTATATGTGTCCGCCCAGGTCGGCTTTTCAGCAACCTGCCACACCTCAATGATCCCTCACAGGTGCAGAAATTTGCCACACCCTTCCAGGCTCCATCTCCCTACAGCCCCTGGAATCCATAGGTGATCCACAACATCCAAATACATGAAGGTTTTGGGGGATATTCCAGATCTAAACCAAACCAGGAAACAACAACAAAAACCAAACCAGGAAACAACAACAACAAAAACCAAACATCGCCAGCATATTGGCACACCAGAAGTCTTTTCTTTGTCCCCTCTGGCCTGTTCCCATGTTTTCACCTCTCCAAAGGTAGTGAATCTCTTGGCTCCCGCCGCTACAGTTCACTGTTACCTGTGTCTGAACTTTGTACTTAGGGAGTAGGACTCTTTATTTCTGGTTTCTTTTACTCAATACTTTTGTTCATAGAAATCACTCTTTTTTTCCCACATGACTGTAATTTCTTCATTGTAATTGTTGTAAGGCTGAATTATTCATTCATAAGTAGCTTTATCTGTAATTTTTGTAAGAGCTTAGGAGGACAGGAAACTGTCTTTGCTTATACATTTATTTACTAGAGGCAGGATCTTGTCAGGTTGGCCCGGTTGGCCTTGAGTGCCCAGGTCTAAGAAACCCCCCGGCTTCAGCCTGTGTCACTAGGACTCTAGGTGCACATCACTCCACCTGACCTTCTTATATTTTTAAAGAACCACACATCTAACAGTATGCATGTCAAATTGGTCTCATCATTTGCACACCATCCAGAATCTGTAGGTTTACAAATTCTTAGTGAGTCCTGGGAAATGCTTAAGCCTCAGCCACACTCAGTAGAAGGGCATTCAGGCAGGTAGGCAAAGATTGCCTGACTGTTGGCATCAGGCAGAGAACCAGTATTTGTTCTCTCTAGAGACATTTCAAAGGATGATATACTTTTTTTTTCTTTTTGAGGCAGGGTCTCACTCTGTAGTCCAAAATGGCCTTGAGCTCGCTATGTAGCCCAGACTGGCCTCGAATCCACGGTAATTCTCCTGCCACAGCTTCCCAAGTGCTGGGATGACAGACATGTGTCACTGTACCCAGTTAATGTTTATGTTGCACTAGAGGATCAAACCCAGGGCCTTGTGCATGTTAGGCAAGTGCTCTAACCACTGAGCTATGACTTCTAAATCCTGAGGATGATATACTTTAATGGAAGAGTGATAGTAGTGGGGATTTCAGGTACTATGTCAAACAGAAGTGTAAGGTCCTGAGGGCAAATGGGCCTTCCAGTATGTGGATAGATGACAGCTAATTGTGGGTTTTGAGCACAGGGGTCCAATCTGAACAAGCAACGCATCACTGGGAGTTAGAAGTCCTCGGTATTTTATGATCACATTGATCCTGTGCTGAAGAGTAGGTGCTACTCAAATCTCACCAGCGAATTGGCCGTAGTGGCATTTGCTTCCCGCCCAGGGCCCACCCTGATCTCACACATCTCTCCTCCCTCTCCTCTCTCCACCCTGTTCTCACTTGATTTCACATCTGCTGACACTACTTTCAGAATTCATTGATCGTGCCGAGTCATTTTGACATAACTGGCAGGTTGACTCATGTGACTGGTGAAATTAATCACAGGTTAGAAGTCTGTCATTATGGTACCACAGTGGAGCTATCATAACTTGAATGTTGTCTTTTGAACTAATTCTCCTCCCCTTGTCCTCAGCCTAACATCTTATTTTCATTTTAAATGAGAGCTCCCTGAACCCGTCTTTTCCACCTTGTTCATCCTTCTGGTTTAATTTGTTGATTCCATTGCTGAGCTAAGGGAACCAAGATGTGATGCCCTCTATTTTGGAAGAGAAAAGAAATGGCAAGGATATGATTTAAAACCACATGAGCATCGTCTAGATGTTTCTGTCTCATAGTAAATGCAGTCATTGTGATCATCTTTTGGGTATGTAAATTCTTGTAGTCACGGTTAGGTCAAAGGTCTTTAGAGCTCAAAGGAACTATGTTTTAATTCAGTTAAGAAATCATCTTATTTTAGAGCACAATAATTTGCTCAGATTGGAGAGCTTTTAGCAGCTGTATAGCAGCAAAACTTTCATGAGAATAAAACAAAAGATTGTGAATACATCTCACGAAGTTTTTCAAAGTGGGACCTCTTTTTTTAATCTTTGAATGTCCAGTCTTCATTAAATATATGATTGATTTAAAAGAGCTTCTAGATTCACCCCTTTTCTATTCATCTATCCATCCATCCATCTATACACCATCCAAGAGGAGCGTGTCGTGTAAGAGGTGCTGCAAAAACCATCTGCCACCTCCCCACTCCAGGGGACATGGGACCTGAAATCCTTACCTCATCATTCTATTCAATTAAGTCATTCTCTAGATCATCCCTGGGAATAGACAAATCTTTCCCCTCTGCCAGGTGTCTACCGCATTTATGTCCCCAGGAAAATTGCTCACTCTCGTTGATGTCTTGTTGACTTTATTCTTCAAACCATCCACACCTCGTTCCTCAGCACACCCAGGGCACATGATGTGTTTAACCAGATGGTGTCTCTGCCTCATCCCTGCCCTGTAAACCTCAAAGTGGGATTGAGTGATTCTTTGCATTCTCCAAAGAATAGCTACTTCATGCAGATAAGGGATTGCAGGCATTCTCCTGAGTCCCACTGCTGGCTGAGCAGCCTCCTGGCTCTAGACTTCTCATCAGCTCTGTGGGTCTGTGAGCAATAAAGTTTCTTTCTTCCCATCTCTCTCCCCCCTCCCTCTCTTCCTTTTGCACTGTGAATTGAACCCAGGACCTTTGCACTGAACTGTATACCCAGCCCTTTAAAAATTCGGAGACAGAACCTCAATGAGTTTCTTAGTTGTACTACACTGTGGTCAGACTGATTGGCCTCCTGCCTCAGTCTCCCAGAGGGATAGGATTGCAGGCCTGAAGTGCCACACCCAGCTGTTTCTGTCAATTCTTGTTTTGTTATGCTGACCCCACATCTGAGGCTTGCTCTGCTCCAGGGCAAGGCTCTCCCAGTGCGAGACCCAGGCCAGACCAGCGTCACAAGGGCACCTGCAAAGGTAGATGAATTTCCTGTAAAAGGGTCACCAGATCACAGGTGGAAGGCTTGGCCCCTCAGCCAGGAAAAATGCAGATCCCATGACGGCGGCATCCACAGCTAGCTTTCCTGGAGCCCTAACTGAGCCAGGCTAGACTTTAGACTTCTCACTCTTCTCTCAGGAGGACCAAAGCTGAAGAAAATGCAATTGGCTTAGGGAGCTTGGCCGCCTCGGTGAGGGGCCCAGCCAGACGCCGTTAGTGTGCTCTTGGGCTCCTAACAAGGCGACGCTGGCTGGGAGGGCTCTGTGGCTTGCCCATGTGCTTGTATGCTGCTAGTGCTGGTGCTGCTTCCTGCCACACGTGGCTGAAACTTCCTTCTTTAAATGCGGTGGGTCCTAAGGAGCCTTGATCCTCCCCAGGGCCTAGTGAACAGCCCAAGCAGGACAGGATGGGCCAGTGCTGCTGCTCCGGCTCCCTGGCCAGATGGAAATAGATGCTACTGCGAAGGCCTTGCCCAGCCCGAATGGCTTGTTACCAGAGCAGAGGGGGTATCCTCCACTACAGGACAGTCGGGTGGAGGCGAGGTCAGTGTAGGCTTAGCAGGGGGCAGGAGGAGACTGATTCTTATTACATTGTGGAACTAAAACTTTTTTTTGGAAGACAGGAATAGTTGCAGAAATGGTCAGCTCTCACTGAAAGTTCTACGTACAATCCTAAAAGCATGATTTGCCCACGTCCACTAATGAGAACGATGCGCATCATGTGTGTCCTCAGAAGCCATAACTGCCCAGCACTGTTGCCCAGTGTGGACTCAGGAAAAATGAAAACTATTTCTTTAGGATAAAGAAGAAAGAACCAAAGAAAAGCAGATTTCATATTTTTGAGCAGAAAAAGGAGATCCAGAGGAGGGAAGCCCTCATCAACCCCGGCTCTGTGAGATCAGCCCCTGCTACCCACGTCCCTTGGCTTCCTTCACTTTGAGAGGCTGCCAGTGGCTGCGAGTGGATTTGGGAGATTCAGAGGAAAGTGAGTAGCAATATGGATGAGTAAATATACATGTGACTTCCTCGGAACAGTGCCTGGCACAAGTCAGCACAGCACGCTAGTTACTCCCATCAGCAGAGCCGTCACTACTGGCCTCATCACTTGGAAATGGTGGATAACTCCTATTCTTTCAGAATGCTCTGGAACATTGGCCAACAGCAGAGACCCCAGAGTGTCTCATCACAAGGACACTCATAGGCATCCCTGGTGCTCTCCGTGGGCGAGGAGTTTCAGGTGGTTCGCGTGTTCTCGTGACAGGCCACTGCAGCTCTCTTGCTGCTGCAGTCTGATCAGCCTGGGGTGGCCGTGGTTGTCAGGTACAAATTGAGCTGCAGCTGCCACTTGTATCTATGGCTGTTGACACTGCCTTCACCATTTCTATGGAGACGCCGTAGGTCATTTTATCCCCAGCATGTGGCCTTCGTCGTGGCCCATCAAGGTTCTCTTACAGTTCACAGTCTCGAAAAACAGGAAACATGTGGCCTTAGTTTTGCACCAGAGGACTTATTTTTTGTTTTTCTGAGCAGAGAGGAGCCCTGCGCCTTTACATTGGACTACATTCCTAGCTATGCTTTATTTCTTTTTTGAGACTGAGTCTCACCAAGTCACTAAGTTGTCCTGGTTGGGCTCGAACTTGCAATCCTCTTCCTTCAGTCACCCAGAGTGCTAGAATTACAGGCTAGAGCCACTGGGCCCAGCTGCAAGGTTTTTTGGTGACATCCAATCTCAAAATAACTAATGAATCTTCCTGGAAGCAGAAGTGCTGGGGGCCTTTTATAAGATGATAATGTTTCTGTCATCATTATGCAGGTTAGATCTCTCTTCTTGATCTCATGAATATCGTTTCTGCACTCACAACATGCTCATAATCAGAGTGGGAAGAGTGACTGACAATGAAACCCAATGGTCGTGTTAAATTTGAGGAGGAGTGATGTGAGGTGGTATGACACACGAGTGTGTTTTGGAGACAGGCAGCAGAGGCTTGGGTGACAGCATTTTTTAGAATAAAAGGATCGTAGAGACAAATGTAAAAGAACAATACAAAGAGAAATAATGCATGATTTTTAAAGAGTCTAGGAACATACTGAGATGTTAATAGCACATAAAAATCCTTGAGTGAAGCCAGGTCTGGCGGCATAGGACTGTAATCCCGGTACGCTGGGAAGATGAAGCATCCGAATCTCAAGTTCAAGCCTACCCTGAGCAACTTAGCATTTTATTAAGCCCCTGTCTCAAAATCAAAACAAAAAAATAGGCCAGAGATAGAGCACAGGGTAAAGGCAGTGGATGGGATCCCTAGTACAGCTGCCACTACTACCTCCACAACAAAATTTTTGGGTAAGAATTACACTCAAGGAAAACTTGAAATTGTCATCCAATTTCTTTGATTGTCATGAGACGAGGCCAGTTCTCATCTGCAACCTGACTGACACATCTTACCTCTATCAGCAGTGCACAGGGAGAGTGGGACCCCGGCTAATTTTCTCCTGAGCCGTGAGACTTCAGGAGCATTTAGAAACGAGACAGAGACATGTTGTGGGAATGGGGAGGAAACCGAATCATATTTTTGTATAAGATTTGATAGTTCTACATTAAGATAAAGCTCACTGAAATTAGCTCATAAAAACCACAGTCTGACAATTCTGGATGTTCGATGAGGAAGCGTGCCTCATGATCTCTGAGCAGGCATTAGAAGCCAGTGGGAGGCTTCTGCTGAAAGCCTGTGACTCTCCCTTTTAATTCCCAAGGCCTCACTTAGCTCTGAAAAGCGCAGTTGAAAATGAGCCTGCTCATTGCATATAAAGCACTATTGTGAATACTATTATGTCCTTGGAATCCTGAGCAGAGTTGACTTAGATCTCAAAGGCTCTGCTAAAGACAAGCACGTTTCTTGGTGTGTGTGTGTGTGTGTGCACGCGCGCTCACGCCCTCACAGGGGGGATTGAACCCAGGGGTTCTGCATTATACTATATACCTACCTAGCTCATTTTCATTTTTTGGTTTTGATTTTTCCCCCATTTTATTGATATGTATACTTGCAAAATTTAAGGTTTACAATGGAGTTGAGCCTTTTATGCACATACGTATCTTGTCAAGGTGACAAGACCTCTCCCACTCTCCTTTTGTCCCTCCCCGGCCCCTCTCCTCCCCTCCCTCCGCCCTCCCCTACCCGATCCCCCTGTTTCACTTTGTTTTTCGTTTTAAGTTCCATAGGAGTTGCGCTCTGGGACTCTCATATCAGAGAGACCATTCGATGTTTCACCTTATACTTCTGACTCACTTCACTAAGCCAGGATCTCAGTAAGTGCCAAATCTCCCAGGATGGACTTACATTTGTGATCCTCTTGTCTCAGCCATGCAGAGTGCTGGGATCACAGACCTGCACCAACAGGCTTGGCAGGTAGATTCTGTAGAAACTCCTTTAAAAAAAAAAAACTCTGGAAAGGTCAACAGAGCCATTATGCATTATAGAAAATGTTTCCCCAGCTCTTTACTTTGTGTACCCACTTGAGTTAGTGTAGGTCTCAGCATCTTCCATGTTTGATTAGCAGTGGCTTCCTGGAAAGTTTGAGGCTCTGAAATGTAAATCAACAACCCAACCCAAACTGGGAGCAGTAAGCCCACAGGTCAAGGGTCAATGGGATGGCTTGCAACTGCACATGGAAGGGTCTCCTTTTGGGTGGATGGAAACTACAGTTCGAGTGGATCCATCTCTGATGAGAGCTAGATGGCCTGTGGGGCAGTGTATGGTCAGCAAGTCCCATAATGCCAGTAGGGGGTGAAGGCCAGATTTAAAAAAATCATAAAGGTAAGTTAACACCTGGAGTAAAATGGAAAATCATTTGTTTGACAGGTCAGAAATTGAAAGCAGCTGTTAGAGGAGACTATTTTGTCTCTCAGTTAACCTTGGGGCACATGGCGGCTCTGGCGACTGTCCTTCTGCTGGAGCCCAGCAGTCCAGCTGGGAAGGTAGGGCGCATCACTAGCACGTGTGTCGCCCTGGGTTCCAGGGCCTGCGGCGTGTGGCTCTTCAGACAAGAAGTGAGTATCTGTTACTATCAGCAATACTTGTGACTGTGCAGCGGTAAGGGCTCTCTGGCAAACGTCTTGTATTTTGACCTTAATATGTATATGTGGAGATAAGTGTGATTTTGATTTCTATGTTAGATAGCTGTGACTGTAGCACAAGACACTCCCAGAGCTGTTTTTTTTTTTCTTTTTCTTTATGTCCTGTCTTAGTTTGGGTTTGGTTTTAGGCGTAGACAGTTTTTAGGGAGTGACTCTAAACAAAACACACGAAGAAGGGCGCTTTCGTTGATCAAGGTGCACAGTGCAAACCCAACCACTGGGAGTTTGGCCGAGTGGGCTGCTTCCTGTGTCTCATGCTTTATGATGGACACCCTGGCTGAGGGACACGAAGCAGGAAGCTCTACCTAGGCTTCTTACGGTGGCCGACACCTCCCTCCACACAGTCTGTTCCCTGGCTTTATCGCAGGGCCACGCAGGCAGGCAGCGGGTCCAGAGCAGGTTCTGTGGTCGCCGGGGCGGGGCGAGAACGAAGCAGCTAGTTGTGAAAATGACTGCTTCCCGTGGCCATGAAGGCAGCACTTACTCGGAAACCAATTCAGACAGACGGAGGAAGTGCACTAATTCACATTGCCTGTTTTTCCTTAAACAGCTTTGATTTTTTTAGTCACCAGGCATATTTCCATAGATTCGAAGGATAAAGCAAATTAGGCAAAACTGCATGAAATCAGCAGCTGCCTCCTCCTCCTCTTCCTTCTCGGGTGACTGTTGTTCTCTTTGGCTGAGTAAATTGTTGCTATGGCAGGTAATTAGAGTTAATCTAGCCAAGCACCAGGATTCGGATCAATATACTATGTGTATTTGGATTTAAAAATGCAAGGTTTAATGATTTTAAAACAGACATTTAGTTCCAGTTAGGTGGAGAATGGACTATTTAAAATGATGTATAAAAATTTCCTTTCTTACTCAAGTGAGAGAGAACTCTGCCGAAATAGCTGCTATTTTTAGGTCCTGAAATGGTCTTGGGGGAAATTGATTCCGAGGCTGTATGAACTGTCAAGACGACATTAAAGCTCTGTCGAGTGTGGGAGAATCGGCATGCCAATTAGACGCACAACAGAGAGCGTGGCTTAGTTGTGCAAAGCGAGAGCCAATAAGCAAAGTGTCTTGTTTTAAAGACGAGCCCCTAAGCATTTGAATGCCTCTTCCTACTTTAATATCCCGCCAAATCGTATTTCTGCATCATGAGATTGCAAAAGCAGAAAACGCACCGAAGGGTCCTCGGGCAGAGCAGCAATCACCAGGCAAACACAGCAGACGCACCCTGTGGTGCTGCGCATGGATGCAGCGGGAGGACGGCTCCCAGGCTCCGCTCTGCTTTCTGAGCTGTGGGTGGGCCCCTAAGGCCCGTGCTGACCTTGCTTCTGCCCTGGCTGCCTGGCAGCTAAGGCCTCCCTCGGGTCTCCATGAGGTCACTACTAGCCCCACCAGGGCTCTTGTTACCTCCATCCAACCAGATCTAGCCAGAAAGCCAGGTTTGCTTTTAAAAATGCAGTTCTGATTATGCTATTTTGTTGTTGTCTTAAAACCACCCACATCCAGACTCCTGTGTTCCTGGTAAAGGTGTATATTTATACATATCTGTTGGAAAGTTGACCAACTTGCCTTCTGAATTATTGTCCACTTGAGTCCCTTGTCACTTTCTGAAAGACTCAGAATCAGTTTCAAAATTTTTACCTAATAAGTGGGAAATAATAACACAATGTGATTTCAAGCAGCATTTCCTTAGTTATTATTAAGTACCAACTTTTTTTTTTTTTTTTTTTTTTTGAGACAGGGCCTTACTTTGTAGTCCAGGCTGGTGCTAAACTCGCTATGGAGTCTAGACAGGCCTCAAACTTTTTGCAATCCTCCTGTCTCAGCTTCCTGAGTGCTAAGATTACAAGTTCATATCCAGCTCAATGGGTCCTGGGAATTGAGCTCAGGACCTTGTACTTGCTAGACAAGTACTGCCAATGCTATGCTATCCCTCCAGCCCCGAAATTCCAGCATCTTGAGTTGAACTTAAGCCTCCAAATTTCTTGTTAGTCCACACTAGGTGTTCTGTTTCAGGGGACATATCTCCAAAAGCTCTTCATAAATTAAGAAGATTGCTGCATAGTAGCAGATGCTGAAAATTATCGCACAGTTGCATATACTGTAAATGTTTCCCCAAGTTGCCCTTTATTTCTTTGTGTTGCTTATAGTCAGATGTAATGTTCCTTCACAGAAATGCTTAACTCTTTCTCTTTGTAATGTCCGATGTATCAGTGCTTCCCAGTAGATGCTTATGCCTGCCTTTGTGTGATGTGGGTATGTCAGCTTCTACAGCCTGAATGAGAGATTTGGGGCTAGTGTGAAGAAGCTATACTTTTTCCCTTGTGATGTAGGCCAAGAGTGCTGGGAAGCAAGCTGGGAAGCATTTAACATGAAGGGTAGTTAGATCAGATGGGGAGTAGGAAGGATATTCTTAAATCTGCCTTTATGAATTCGAATCTCAGGACCAATGTTAACATTGACTTCAGGAGGTAGGTCAGGTAAAGAATCTTACTGTGCCTCAGTTTCTCCTTGCTAACTCAGGGCCATATTAATGCAAGCAACACTCAAACACAGTGATTCTGTGACACAAAGGTTCAACTAAGACCCTAAACAAGGGTCAACCCATTATTCACTGCGTGAGTTACTTTCTCATTGTTAGAACAGAATACCTGGCATCCTCAACTTTAAGGAGGAAAGATTAATTTTTGCTCAGAGTTCCAAAAGATCACAGTCCATGGCTGGGTAGCTGGAAATGGTGGAAGCTCACGGTGGGGTTGGGGCTGGAGCCAGAGAAAGAGTTCCTCACAGCATGACAGAATAGAGACAAGTTAGACAAGTTAGACAAGTTACCCTTCCAGGTCAAGCCCCAAGCACCCACTCTTCCCAGCTAGGCCCCCACCTCCCAACAGTACGTAGTATCCGGAGATAATCATAACATCCAAATACATGAGGCTTTTGGGGGATACTCCAAATCCAAACCACAACATTCTGCCTCTGGCCCCCAAAAGACTCATGTTCACCTCCACATGTGAAATACATTTAGTTCTTCTCTAAGATTTGCCAAAATCTTAACAGTTCCAAAATTGCAAAAAAGTCCAAGTCCAAAGTCTCCTCTGAGACTCAAGGCAACCTCTTAGTTGTGAACCCCTGTGAAAATCAAAGAAAAGTTAAGCATTTCCCACATAACACGGCACAGGGTAAATCTTCCCGCTCATAAAAGGAGGAATAAGAGGATAGAAAGCAATAGGACCAAAGCAAGCTCTAAACTCAGCAGAGCAAAGGTTAAATCCTGTAGCTCAGTGTCCAGCACTTGAGTCAAACTGTGGTGAAGAGTGCACTCCAAAGGTCCAAAAGGCTTGGGAGGCCCAGTCCCTGCAGCATGACCTGTGGCTGCAGCCTCTGTTTTCATTCCTCTGGGCTGGATCTGCTCACAGCCTGGCATGAGCAATAGCCTGGTCCTTTTGGACCATTGCTGTGGAGTCCTTTGAGTTCTTAGATGACTGAACTCCAACAGACATTTTCTCTTTGGCTCTATAGGATGTCTGGGAATAGTATTTCCAGAGTTTAGGCAGTCTCCGGACAAGGGCAAAATGTCAATACTCTTTTTGCCAGAGTGCAACATGCATGGTCTTTAGACTACTTGCAAATACAGTTCTTCTTCCCATCTGAAAATTTTTGAGCCTGGCCTTTCCAATCCATACTTCTATCAGCATTCTGGTCTTCTGAGCTCCGACCAGAATCTCCCAGCAAGCTTGGCTCAGAGAACTCCAAGACTTCTCCAATTGGCATCCTCAAACATTTCCGAACTCCTCCTGCAAACCAGTTTCAAAGTCTTACAAATCACATGGTCAAATAAAGTCACAGCAATGACTTCACTTCTTTGGTACCAATTTCTGTCTCAGTTACTTTCTTGTGGCTGGGATAGGTTCCCAGATATCCACGACTTTAGGGAGGAAAGATTTATTTTAGCTCACAATTTCAGAAGGTCACAGTTCATTCATGGCTGGATGGCTGGAAATGGTGGAACTACATGGCAGGCCTGGGGCTGGAGCCCGAGGAAGGCCTTCTTACACTTGTGTCTGTCTCAGTTTCTTCATCTTAAAGTGAGAATTAATCCTTATACTTGTCTCATAGATGAAGAAATGAAAAGCATTTAGCCTCCAGGATGAGATAATGTACTTAAACACATTAGTTGTTATTAATCTTGTGTGTGTGTGCACTGAATTTTTTTCTCCTTCATCTCATTGGAGTTTTCTGAGTCCCTTGCTCCTCTCAGTATGCTTGTACCTACTGTCAAAATGCTGTTTCTGTGTCTTCAGTTTTTAAATATTGGGTGAACTTGTTTGTCCTTTCATATTCCGGATCTTTCTTCTCCCCTGGTACGTTGTTACTGCTACTTGATGTTATTAATAAGCCTGAGAATCTTTGTGTCATTCCACCAAGATGACATTTGCATTTTAACAAGTGATTTCAGGGCCTTGCCTCAAAGTCATGAGTAATGTGGTAATTTTAGGTACCCTGGCAGGGGAGATGGCCCTTGGAATGGGAAAGCTTCCGAAACTCAATTTACATCCAGCCAGCAGCTGCCTACTCTGCTTACTCAGAGTACAATGTGGGGGTTGTATTGGCAACCAGGGTGTCATTTAAATCAATTAACTAATATCTTTTGTCACTAGGAACTGTATTAGGGAGTGTGGGGAGGCATATTAAGAAGATTAATAATCTTTCCTTCAAGAAATCTATTATCTGATTGAAGAGATCAAGATATTTAAAAATAAAATCTGGCTATTTTTGTTAGCTAAAGCCAGGGTAGGATTGGTTATGTTGCCTATCCACCGATATCCTGAGGCGAGGGCTGAGTGCAGGTTAAGGAAGGAGCAAGGTCACCACGAAAGCTGCTCAGGAGTCTGTGTCGCCACAAATCTGAAGCCAGAGCAGCTGCTCAGAAATTGAGCCAGTTTTGCAGTGAGGACACACCGTGGGGGTTGGGGGATGGGATATTGCACCATTAAGCATCTGAAACAGCTCTAAGTGAAGTAGTGCCTGGAGCCAGGGGCCAGGACTAGGGCAGGTGGGACATACAACCCACAGAGCGTTTCTTTTCCAGGAATTCTGGCTATCTTGCCCAGGCGAGGGTGTCTTCTTTAAGGAACTAAACTTGGATGAATAAATGATAACATGGAAGCACTGAAGTGTCCTGTGGCTCTCATAACCTGTAAGTCAATCCACTGTACTAAGACCAAGACAATAAGGTCGTAATAAGGAAGTTCAGATGAGCTGAATAAACCCCAGGTTTATTCTTTGGTTTTCCCAAACTGTAATCCACCAGGGTTCTCTTGGCTGCAAAAATCTTTTGCGATTCTTACACTCTCTCTTGAATCTGTTAAGAAAATATAGATTTATTAGTTCTCTAGAATTAGTCTGATTTCTGCAAATTTATGCAAGGTAGAAGGAAGAATTAAAGAACAAATTTAGCCCAAGTCAAGGATTTAAACAGTCCTTCTGATCTTTGATCTTTTAATTTTTACTCACCTCTCATTTCTTAGTCCACTCAGGCAGGGTGTGTCTTGGTGTGTTTGTATAACCTTGTCGCACTGAGAAAGGAGAAAACTTGTATTTTTACACTGTCTTCTATCTCTATTGATATCTAACGTCCACCTGGTTGCTGCCAGGCCTGAAGCTTCCAAGGCTAAGCAGGAGCCTCCTGTGGCTTATTCTGGCCCCTCTGGCTTTTGGGTCACCCATAGGCTTGTAAGGGACCCCTCACCCATGCTCCTTTAGGTAGCCCCTCACCCATACTTCTGTAGGTCTTTATCTAAACCTAATTCCTTTCCAAAGGCCCCACACACCATGATGCACACCATAATCAGATTAAATTTTACC
Source organism: Ctenodactylus gundi (assembly GCA_004027205.1). NCBI lineage: Eukaryota > Metazoa > Chordata > Mammalia > Rodentia > Ctenodactylidae > Ctenodactylus > Ctenodactylus gundi. The sequence goes on along the minus strand of PVKB01003042.1, from coordinate 128,638 downwards.
ATCAATACCTCAAATTGGGATTAAATTTCAGCACATACAGCCTTGAGGGACATGCAAACTGCATCCAAATCGCAGCAAAAGCCTATATTAAACAAGAAGAAAGGCCTCAAGTTGAATCCTGGTGGCTTTAGAAGGAGAGATACAGACAGAACCAGGGCTCCTTATCTCTTAGCTCTTGCTGTACAATGCCCAGTGTTGTCTTGGGACTGCGCTAGGACAAAGGCCTCCCACCATGAAGTGATGGGGTCAAGGGGCCCTCACCAAGGCCTGCATCATGCTGCTCATCTTCAGTTTCCAAAACTGTGGGTTAAACAAATCTCTTCTCTTTGTATAGTCAGCTTACCTTAGGTTTTCACTACAGAAAGAAAAACCAGATGACACAACATTTATAGCTATAAACTTCTTTATCCTGCTTTGCTGTGTTCCGTAAGTTTTGATATATTGTATTTTCATTTTCATTTATCTTTAAATATTTTCTCAAAAATTTCCCTTGTGATTTCTTTATTTGATCCATGCTTCTGCAGGTCTTTTATTGGATTCTTATTTCAATTCATTGTGGTAGAAGATTTTCTGTGTGATAGATATCTTCACAAACCTACTGAGATTTAGTTCATGGCCTAATGATACATGGTCTACATTATGCCCAATGCACTTACTTGAAAAGAATGTGTATACTATTGTTGCTATATGTACATGTTAGTTCTAGTTTGTTTGTTTATTTATTTTTTATTTTGAGACAGAGTGTCACTCTGTAATCCAGGCTGGTCCTGAACTCACTATGCAGCCCAGGCTGACACTGAACTCACAACAATTCATCTGCCTCCACCTCCCAAGCGCTGGGATTACGGGTGTGCGCCACCACGCTCTCGTTGATTTTTTGGGTTGATCATATTTCCTTACTTATCTTCTGTTTGGTTTTTCTGCCCACTATTAACAGGAGGATGCTGACGTCTTCAGCTGCCATTGTAGCACTGCCTGTAACTACCTCTAGTGCTGTCCCTCTCTACCACCTTCAGTTTCATTATGAAATAATTGACAAATGAAAGCTGTGTATGCTTGTGGTGTACAACATCACTTTTATACGCTTGTTGGCTTACATAGGTGCATATGTCACATTTAAAAAATCTGTTTCTCTTTAACAGATACTTCAGTTGTTTTCATAGCTTGGTCACTGTGAATAACGCATGCTCTAAACAACATGGTGGTGCAGATATCTTTAAGAGACGGGAATCTCATCTCCTTTGGAAACATACCAGGAGAAGGATTGCTGTATCATAGGGTAGTTCTATTTTAAATTTTTAAAGGACTAATCATACTTTTTAAAGTAAGGTGTACCAATTTGCATTCCCACCTAGTGTGTACAAGAGTTCTAGTCTCTCCTCATCCTGACCAACTATTGTTATTTCTTGTATTTTTAACCATATCTGTTTTTTAAACAGATACATCTTATTTTTGTTTTAATTTTCATTTCTTTGATAATTCATGATGTTGCGCATTTTTTCATACACTTCTTGACAATTTGTATGTCTTCTTTTGAAAAGTGTCTATTCAAGTCTTTTGCCCATTTTAAAAACAAAAGTATTTATTTTCTTGCTATTAAGTTGTTTGAGTTATTTATGCATTTTGGATACTAACCTCTTATCCATGATGTATGATTTGCAAATGTTTTCGCCCATTTCGTTGGGATGTCTCTTCACCTGTTGATCATATCACTTGTGTAGAAGTTTTTAAACTAAAATTTGATACCATTTGCAGCTTTATTCTTTTGTTTTCTGTCATTTTGGTGTCTAACAAAAAATCATTACCAGACTAAGATTAAATATATTTGCCCTTATATTTTCTTTTTGTATCTTTTCCAGTTTCACGTCTTAAATGTTAAACCTTTAATGTATTTTGAATTGAGTTCTGTATGTGGTGTGACATCAGGGTCCAATTTTATTCTTTTATGTGTTAATATTTTGTTTTTCCAAAAACAAAACTTATCTGACCTATTGAAGAGTGTGTCCATTCCTTTTGGGATATTCTTGGTACCCTCATCAAAGATCAACTGACTTTACACACATGGATTTATTTCTGGGTTCTCTTTTCTGCTTCATTGATCTGTATGTCTGATTTATTTTCATAGAACCATGCTGTTTTGGCTACTAGCTTTGTTGTGTATTGTTGTGTGTGTGACACCTAATATTTACAATGAACTTGAGTATTTTGTGCACATATGTATCACATTAACTTTACATTCCCTTCCCATTTTTGACCCTCCCACAACTTCCCCCTTCCTCCAACTCCCACTATTGCACCCATTTGGTTCTACAGAATGCCTGTTTTTGAGTTTCCCAAATCAGAGAAACCATGCAATATTTAAGGTATTTAATCTGCATCTAACTCACTTCACCACTCAAATCACAATTTTTAGCTCAGCTTCCCATGCAGTGGCCACATCTTGATGCTTCTTTTCTGGGTCCAGCAGAGCCCTTTATTGATCAATTTGCTGAAAGTTCTTTCTTTTTCTGTCTTACTATATCTTTATTGAGATTGTTTAACATGTCCTCACTCACCAGTCCACATAAGAAGAGAACTATAACAATGAAATTCATAAAGCTATAAAATGCGAGAAAGGAAAAGAGAGACGTTAAATTTTATATTCCTTAGTTTGGTACCGAAAGGTAAATGTTTGTATATCCAAAAGGTTATCATTACATCAATCAGTTTTCTTAGGATAAACTTAGATGAAAGACTCAATAAGTGAATTGCTATATTAAATGAACTTAAGTCTATATCACAAAAGCATGTTATATATAAAACAATAGATATAATGGGATACTTAGTTCATATTTTTACAATTTTCATAAGTTATTTACTCACATTTCATTAATTACTAATATTTTTCCAGATTTGGTTTATCATTTTATCTACCTATCCACCCATCATTTCATATATACATATTTAAAAATATTTTATACCAATTCCCCATGTTGAGTATAATTATCACATTTTATAAACTGATACGCTATTAAAATAATAATTATAGGGGAAGTTTCAAAGATTTTATGAGAAAGCTGATAGTGCTTTAATAGGATACCAATCAAATGATTCAAATAGCAATCTATTTTTTTCGTTACACTTTCTCTTTAAATGTTTCCTTTCCTACATGTTCTTTGGTGCCACTTGTCTCTTTGTCTCTCTCAAAGATTCTTTCAAGTATTTTCTGTAATGCTGGGCTAGTGGTTGCATATTTCATTAGGGATTCTTGGTCATGAAAAATTTTTATTTCTCTTTCAATCTCCAGGGATAATTTTGTGGATATAATAACCTGGGTTGACACTTGCTCTTTTTTAAAGCTTGAAAGATCTTGCTCTAGACTCTTATGGCCTTTAATGTTTACATTGAGAAATCTGCAGCGATTTGAATGAGTTTGCATTGGTAAAATAATGTCTGTTTCCTTCTTGCTGCTTTTAATATTCTCTTTTTATGCTGTATTTCTGAGGTTTTGATTATGATATGTCAGGGTGAGTCTTGTTGCTGGTTGAAATTATTTGGTGTTCTGTTAGCTTGTTGTACCTAAAATTTTTTTCCCTAGATTTGGGAAATCTTCTTGCATGATTTCAGAGAATAAATTCTTTATACCTTTGGTGTTGTCTTCTACTCTTTCTCCCAAACCTGTAATTCTGAGATTGTTTCTCTTCGAATCACCCATCAGCTGTTGTATCCAGCTACTTTCTCATTTCTGATTTTGGATTTATGCCTAATTATAGCATTTGTTCCTCAGCCTTGTCTTTAAAGTCTGAAATTCTGTCCTCACAATATTTGAGTATACTTTCCCTGATATCAAGTGTATTTTTCATATCCTGAATTTCAGCTAGATATCTTTTCAAAAATTTCATTTCTCTATCAAAATGTTCCTTCATACCTTGCATTTCCTTGTTTACCTCAGCCAACTTTTTATTTGTGGCTTCTATATACTCAGTAAGCTTTGTATTCATGAGGACCACTATTTGTTTGGTAAGTTCCTCTTTAAGCCCGCTGATCATTGCTTGCATTTCTTTGAGGATATCTTGTTTGAACTGGTTATTTGACTCATTTATTTGCTTTTTGACTTCCTTCCCTCTGAGTCCCACTATTTCAGGGCCCATGGACATTAGTTTCTGGGATCTCAGGCATTTCTGTGTGTGTCCTATTCCTTCGTCTTCTTCCCATGTTTCTGTTGTTGAGGGACTTCACTTTAAAGGCATAGCTAGGGGGTTTGTTTGAACAATTATGAGGGTGTGTGTGGGAGATGCGAGCTGAAATTCCTCTGAGTTCTATGCTGGTAATAGGCAGTGAGGGAGGACATAACAGTTCAATGGCCTCTGAGGCATCTTATTCACCCCAGCCCCTTCAGCAGAGCTCTCCCACCTGGCCTGGCTTCCCTCCCCTGAGGGTGTGGCTCTCCATCCTCAGAGTTGCTCCCATTACACTTGAGCCTTTCAGGAGGTTGGTGCCCTTTCTCTCCTGTCCACAACTGTTTCTTGTGCCAGTTTCTTCCTAGACATTGATTAAGAGTGACCCCCAAAGCCTTGGTGTACTCTTCTGAGTTTTCTTTTACTTGAATTAGTTCAGTCTCAAGCTCATTTTAAAAAATGGCTCCTGGTTACATCATTTCCTGTTATGGGTGCTGACCCCTGCTTCTGATCTACTCTCCAGGAAGTATTGTGTGGGGAGAGCTTGCATTGTATTTGTAGTGTGCACTACTCACACGCACTTTTTTCTTTTTGGAGTTTGGGGCTACCAGCTGATGTCAATTCCCACTTCTCCCAGATTTGTGCTTACCTTGGTCTGAGGTTCCAGGCTCCAGGCTTTCCTCTGTCTGTGGATGCTGGCAGCTCAGAGCTGCACTCAGTGTTTTTCTCCACTTCGCATATGTCTTCAGGTTTTCTGACCTTCCTATGGCCTCCTTTCAGCTGTTGGGGTGCTCCTTCCTCTCCTAGCTTGGTCAGAGTGTCTGGACTCCAGGTGGACTTTCCTCCTTGCAGATGCTGGTGGCTCATACTTGTTTATAGCCATTCCTAGACTGCTGTTTACTTCTGCTTTCAGTGAGTTTCAGGGTTTCTGAACTTCCCATGGCCTCCTTTCAATGTTGGGGTGCTCATCCCTGTCCTACCTACATTGAACAAGTGGTTTTTCACTATATTCTCAATTTTTTAAAGTGGGTCCATAAGGAAACATTGTGCAGCTCTGTTACTGAGCTGTCATCGCGACCAGAAGTCTATTGTATATTTTGAAATCAAGTATTGTGTTGCTTCTGGCTTTGTTCCTTTTCACTCAAGATCACTATTGACCATTCAGGGTCTTTTATGGTTCCCTATCAATTTAAGAATTACTTTTTCTATTTTTGTGAAAAATGTCACTGGAATTTGAGATCCTAAAGTTAATCACATTTGAACTTCTTCCAGTTAACTTTCCTAATATACAAAACTCTGCTCCTTTACATCTCTGTCCCTCTCCCTTCTAGTTATTAGTATTACAAAATTATATTTTCTACAATTGTGTTACAAAATCATAAACTAATACTTTAAAAATTATTGTATCATAAATTATGTACAAAACAAAATGTGGAGTTACAAACCAGTTACAATGCTCCTAGGTTTTAGACTAGTAGTTTTTAATATTTTAGTCTCAAATTATGTAGAAAGCAAGAAGTGGAATGTCAAATGATTGTTACTGTAGTTCTAGCTTTTATAATTTCCTGTGTATTTATCTTAACTAAAATTTTTATTTCTTCTATTTGTGCACCTTTGAGTTACCATCTAATTTTCTTTTCTTTCATTCTGTAAGACTTCCTTGAACATTTCTTGCAGGGAAGGTCTAGTGCTAATCAACTCTTTCAGCTTTTGTCTATCTGGGAACGTCTTAATTTCTTCTTCACATTTAAAGGGCAGTTTTGCCAGATACAAGATCTTGGTTGATAGTTTTTTGTTTGTTTGTTTTAGTTCTTTGGATATACCAACCTACTGCTTTCTGACTTCCAAAGTTTCTTAAGAAAAATCTGCTGATAATCTTGTTGATGATAATTTGTATGTAATGAATTGCTGTTCTCTTGATGCTTTCAAAATTCTGTTTGTTTTTGGCATTCAGCAGGTTGTTAGAATAGGTCTCCACGTGGGTCTTTTTTTAGTTCATCCTATTTGGAATTAGTGGAGCCTCTTAGGTGCTATATTCCTGGCTTTCATCATGTTTAGGAAGTTTGGGCCATTATTTCTTCAAAGAGCCTCTTTGTCTTCTCTGACTCATACAATTATTACAAATGCGTGTGCTGACTCATACTATGTGCACATTGGTTGCCTTGATAGTGTCCCATGTCCCTTCAATTCTGTTTGTTTAATTTTATTCCTGTTCTGTGGGGTTAATAATTTTCCTTTCTCTGTGTTCAATTTCATTGATCCTTCCTTGGCCTAATCAAATATCAAATCTACATTTGAATATCTTTACTGAGTCCCTCACTACAGCTGCTGCATTCTTCAGCATTAGAATTTCTCTTTGGTTTCTACTCAGGCTTCCTGTCTTTTACTGGTGTTTCTATTTTGTTCATCCATTGTTTTCTTGACTTCCTCTATGTCTCCTTTGTAGCCCAGGCTGGTCCTGAACTCACTTTGGGGCTCAGGTTAACCTTGGCCCCAGGCAATCCTCCTGTCTCAGCCTCCTGAGTGTGGTATTACAGGTGTGTGCCACCAAGCCCAGCTTACCTGGTGCTGGGGAATTAAATCCAGGGTGTTTCACATTTTGCTTTCTAGGCAAGTGCTGCTTTAACTGCTGTGCCATTCCTCCAGCCCCTTTCTTTAGTTTTTTTTTTTTTTTAAAGCATCCTTAGGATTAGTGTTCTAAAGTTTTTGACTTCCAGAGACAGTTTTTTCTTTCTCTAAATGGACTGTATTTTCCCGTTCCTTTGTATGCCTTGCAATTTTCTGAGGAAGACTGAGATTTCAATCTAGCAATACGACAACTCTGGGAAGTACGGCTGTCCCCCCTTCCCAAAGCTTGCTAGTTATGATTTGTGTGTTTTACTTGTTTGTTATTGGCTGTACCTGTGTCAAGGATCAGCCTGTGGTATGAACTGAAGTGTCTTCTCAGATTCTTTCTGAGCTGGAGTCTTTCTCTGAACATATGCAATGATTCTGTAATTTCTTCCAGGTATGAAGTAGCTTATGAATGTCCCTTTCTTCTATATATAGCCCCTGAAAGTGGTAAGGAAAAAAATTAAAGCGTGTGTGTGTGTGTGTGTGTGTGTGATGAGAGAGACAGAGAGAGAGAGAGAGAGAGAGAGAGAGAGAGAGAGAGAGAAAAGAGAGAAAGAGAGAGAATAAGAAGAATGAGAATGAGAATGAGAGCTCTGGCCTATTCCATGGTCTGGAAGTGACTTCAGTCACAGGGGACAGACTCACAACAATGGAGAGTGGCAAAAACAAAGGCCATCTGCACGTTCTGTGTACCTCTGCGATCAGACATGTCAATCAGTGAGTAGAGCACAGATGCCTGATGCTTGGAGGACAGGATTCTGTTTGCCACCATCACTCCCACAGCTGGCAAGTTTCTCCAGCAATACTTGCATAGCTGGCTACTGTGGGGCTCTGAGATGAAAGATGAGCATCTGCTACAGTGCTAAACGCTGATTGTGGCCAAAGTGAATGACAGTTTACCTTCCAAGCCTTTCCCTAGACTTTGCATGCAAACCAAAAAGCTTAGACACCTTCTGCCGGTGCAATTTTACATGTAAGAGCAGAGATCCTTGGTACTCCTTACTTTGCCAGCTTCTCAGGTTCTTCTCTTTTCTTGAAGATTACTAAAAATCTGAATTCATAAAAGTGGATAATTAAGATGTTTGTACATTTGGGAAGGACTGATCTTTATGAATGTATCAACAGTGTTGAATTGGCAATGGCTTTCTATTATTATACTTACGTTAATTTAATATTTATTAACGTACAAAGTCATTATTAGTTTCTCCACTGTTAGATATTTCCTTGTGTTGTTATCATATTGATTATTTTTCTCAAATTCTTTTCTCCATTGGAAATTAAGAATTAGTAGAGTATAGGGGATGCCATAAAAATACTTTGAGAAATGCCAGTACAGTCCATAAATCAACAGTTGGATTTATCTTGACAGACATTTTGGTGATGTACGATAAAAAAACTGTAGAAAATTTAAGTGCAGTTTGATTCTTTCCCTACTTGAGGGAAGGCCAACTTGTCCAGGTCTATGGCTCATAAGGCTCAGAGATGGGGCAGAAACTTCTAACTCAATTCTGTAATAAATCTGACATCCTGGAAGTGACAGTTCTGCAGGAGTTCTTCAGGAGTGCTGAGGCTCAAGGAGATGTAAAGCAAGCACGGGGAGCAGCTGCAGGGAGTCGGAGGTAATTAGGGAAGCCAATGTGTGAAACAGGAGTCAGGGCTTCTATGGCCATTTTCCTTGGTGGTGGTCAGAGCTTTGGTAAGGCCAGGTGTAGTGAATATTATAGGGTAGAATCAGATAGTATCAGCCACTTTGTTCGGTCTTCCAAAACCACCTGAGCTATTACCTTCCCCTGCTCTCTCCATGCTTTTGCTGAACTGAACTGAGAAAGTTAATTTATTACCGCCATGACAGCTGTCCAAGTGGTAAGTGGACTCACCGATATGTTCTGTATCAGCGTCTCCACTTAACAGTGTGCTGCCAGCTGCCCATTTTCTGGACCACTGATCTCCCTCCACTGGGCAAGCGCAAGTGCTGAGGTCATCCTGTAGCAGAAGACTCTTAATATCAATGGGCAACTTCCAGGAGAAACAAAGACTCACAGAGGTCACTGCCTGGATCCTGAACGTTCATGTACAACTGTTTTAGCAACTTACAGAAATCCTGGGAGTTTGCTGGTTTTCTCCTGGAATCACAGCTGCAGTCCCTGTCCCCTTGATTCTGAATGTCGTACTTGAGACGAGACACCTGTCTCTATATCTGCATTTCTTCTGTAGAGCTGAGTGATTGCCTAGAACAGCTGTGAGTATTTGTGTTTTATTTTTAAAAGTCCTAAGCAACCCAGTAAAAGGCAAAGCTGATTATGACATTGAGTCCTTTAATATGTATGAGCAGGAAATCAGAAAACTGAGTTAGCCATAGCAAATACAAGGCTTTCACAGAAGGAGAAACACTGAATTTTACTAGAGAATCAATGAACAAAGAGACAAAATGTTTGCATTTGGGGGAAAAGATATTTTTTATTTTGTTTATGCTCATTCAGATAAACTATCTTTACATAGTCTCTTTAAATCCTGCAAAGGCAAAATTTATCATCACAAGATAGATGTGAAGCAGGTATTGGGGGGACACTACACCCAAGTCTGGCAAAGGAATCAGGTTTTTATGTATAGCAATCTTCAAAGACTTTTCTCTTTTTTCCTGAGTTCTGTGATTTTTAAGTGTTAATGGAAAGTGCAACATCCATGCTGGAACTGTATTTGCAGCATCAAAGCATCAAGTCAAGCATCCAGATAGCTAGATTTTTTAGTACCCATACCAACTGTCAGAGTCTTTGGCCACAGACTATCCTTGAAGACATCGAAGGTCAAGGTAAGTAGCCTTAGTATTGGGTGGTATCTTACTTGAGACTTAATGTCACTTGGATTCTTGAGAACTACATTTTAGTGGTGGTCAGGTGGGTGGTGACATTTTGGTAAGTCAAGTAAGCAGAATTTCCACTTGCAATGTAAAAGTCCATAGAACCCCCCCACCCCCACCCCCCGCCAAAGAAAGCCACAAAATTTAGGTTTTTTAATTTTTTTGAGACAGAGTCTTGCTTTGCAGCCCAGGCTGCTCCTGAACTCACTTTGCAACCCAGGCTGGGCTTGAACCCAAGGCAATCCTCCTGCCTTGGCCACCCAAGTGCTGGGATTACAGGCATGTGCCCCAACACCTTGCTTTGGGTGGTGCTGGAGAATCGAACTCAGGGCCTGGTACTTGCAAGGCAAGCACTTTAATGGCTGTGCCATTCCTCTAGCCCTGGATCTTGCTATTGTTTTAGTCCTCATTATACTTCTTATTTTAAAGTGAATCCAATATATTTAAGTTGTATTTTCGCTCTTCATTATGAAAATGATACATGATATTATTTTTAAACTTTGAAAAATGCATAAAAACTAAAAATAAAAAAGATACTACACTCAATGTTGTTACTTTTCCTCTCTAAATTTTGGTCCAAGTTTGTGTTCATTTTTGTCCTATTCCATCATTAAGGCCATATTGTATGTACAATTTTGTTTTTAACAAAGATTAGCTCTGTCATGATTTTTTTCCAATTCTGTAAATAATTTCTTCTTATGTTTTTACCTCTCTTCTCTCCCATTTTCCTTTTTTTTTTTGGAGGCAGGGTCTCGCTGAACTCACAATGGAGTCCAGGCTGGCCTTGGACTCATGGCAGTCCTCCTGTTTCAGCCTCCAAATTGCAGATGTGCGCCACTACGCCTGGTTTATGTGGTGCTGGGGAACTGAATCCAGGTACTTGGCTCTTGACTGAGTGCTTGCTAAGCAAGCTCATTAACTGCTGAGCCATTCCTTCAGCCCCACTTTCCTCTTTTAAATATGTTCAGATACAAGGTGTTTTAAAGATACACTAAAATATTCCTTCTTTCCTATGTCAAAATCTTATGAAGGATACTCCTGATTTTGGACAAGGGAGGTGGTGGTGTCCCAGGAAGCGGTGGCAGGCAGGGAACCAGGCACGGGGCCGAGGAAGGGGGACTGCACAGAAGGAAGCCACCCCCTCTGATTTTTCATACAAGTCCTGAACGGGCTGCGTATGGGAGGAAACCACTAGAGTCTGCGGGAAGAACATCTCAAAATAAAAAAGAAAAAATCATTGGTATTCACATAGGATTTAGAAGAATTTGTTCCTTACCGTCTAGAATGGCTAGACTTAATAACTTATGGATGTCACATAGTGTATCGGAAGGAAAAGTCCTTAGCAGTGAGATGATATTGATCTAATGTTGAAAGCTATTTAGCTCCTGCATAAAACACGTATAACATAGCCAACAAAAAGGTCAGGTTTATAGAAATATGAAAAAATACAGCCGTCAAGAAGGTAAAATTAGGGGTGGAGGAATAGCTCTGCAGTTAAAGGGCTTTCCTAGAAAATGCTAAGCACCTGAGTTCAATTCCCCAGCACCATATTCCCCAGCTGAGCGTGGTGGCACACGCCTGTAATCCCTGCACTCAAGACGCTGACGCAGGAGGATTGCCATGAGTCCAAGGCCAGCCAGGCTCCATCTCGAGTTCAGGACCAGCTGGGGCCACAGAGTGAGACCCTGTTTGAAAAAAAAAAAAAAACGAAAGAAAAAGAAGGTAAAGTTAATAATGTCTGATCAAACAAAGGGTGAAATAATTTTTCTGATAGTAAATGCTGAAAGATTAATCACCAGGAAACCTGCACTAAAACAAATATCAAAGATTCTCAGGTAGAGAAAGACTGATACCAAATGAAATTCTGGATCAACACAAAGGAATAAGCATCCGAATAGCAGACATGTGAGGAAATAGAGCCACCCTTTTCTTATTTTAAAAATATCTTTAAAACATTGTTGGACACTTAGAGCCAAAGCACCAATCTATGGCAGACTTCACAGCATCTGTGGAAGGAAAACGGATGACCACAATAGCACAGCACAAGGGTGGGCAACATGGAGTGGACTGTGCCTGTGCTTCAGTGTCATATATGGGGTGGTATCACATTTCTTATAAACAGACTATGACAAGTTACAGATGTACAATTTAAATCCTAAAGTAACCATTACAAAAACAACACAACCCAGCATAGTTCCACATGCTTGTAATTCCAGCACTCTTGGGGCAAGAGGATCACAAGAAAAAAAAATAGAGAGAGAAGGGGCTGGTGATGTTCTTCAGTGAGAAATTTCTCGGTTCCGTTCCCAGGATTGCCAACAGAAAACACCCACAAACAGCAAAGCAAAACAAACAAACAAACAACAAACAAACAGATTTATAGTTTGTAAGCTGACAAAAATATGAAAACAGCTACGATTAATTCAAAAGAAGGAAATAATAGAATCAAAAAGGAGCAAAGCTGAGGCAGGAAGATTACAAGTTTCAGCCCAGCCTGGGCAATTCAATGAGATGTTATCTAAAAAAATACCAAGTCCTGGGGATGTGGCTCGGGGAAGGTCTGGGTTTCAACCGCAGGTATCCCCTGCAACCCCGCTACACAAACACACAGGATAAAAAGTAAAATTCTAATCAAGCTGGTCTGAAAACAAATCCAGATAAGACTCAAATCAGCAAAACCGTGAATGAGAAGTAACAGCGCTGTAAGCTCTCCAGATAAAGAGTCGATGAAGAAATGTTACAGTCAACTTTATGTCAATAAATTTGATTTAGATGAAATGGACAAATTTCTTAAATGATCCAAACTACCCAAACTCACTCAACAAAAAATTTATAAGATGTAGGTAACGGAATAGTCCTTTATCTCTTAAAAGAATTAAACTTACAATTTAAAATCTTCCTGTAAAGAAACCAGTAGGCTCATATGCTTCACTAGTCAACTCAGCCAAGTATTTCAGAAAGAAATAAAGCCAGTTTTCTTGATCATTTCCAGAAAATTGAAGAGAAAATGGTTCACAACTTAATCAGAAGCCAATATTACTATGATATCAAAATCAAAGACAACACAAGAAAACTTCGCATCAATATACCTCATGAATACAGATGCAAACATTCTTGAAATTGTATTAAATCAAATCCAGCTACAGAAGAAGGTGAGGTACTGTGAACGGTCGTTTTGTCACAGAGGATGAGGTCACAAATTGCTCGAAGTCCAAGTGGGTGACTAGGAGAGGTCTGCAGAGGTCTGCATAGGTTCACTCCCTGAAGGAGAGAATTGGGCATAGGGCACCAAGCAGAAGTCTCTCCCCATATTTTCTGGAGGAAAAGATGTACAGAGAAGGGCAAAAACACTTCGGGCAGGGAATCATTTTCAGAGAATTTCTAAAGGCAAACTTGAAATTCATGCACTAGTTGATGAAAGTTATGGAGCATACAGATGGGGAAAACAAACAAACGGTGCTGGGAAAGTGAGATAGCCAGACCCAGAACAAAATGAACAACTGTTCCCAGCTCGTATCATATTTGACAATAAATTTGGAGTGAGTCATAGCTCTGTGAGAGCTAAAACTCGAAGGTGTTTAGAATAAAACATAGGAGAAAACCTCAAGAAATACATAGTAGTAACCAATTCCTTTAATTTGATTATTTAGGTTGTTTTTAGCAATAAAGCTTTTTAAAAATTTCATATTATGGTCTTTATATCAATCCCAGAAGTCAATGGATATAGTTTAAGTCCCCTATTCTATTGCTTTCTTTTCTTTTCTTTTTGAGATGGTCTTGCTCTACAGCTGAGGCTGTCCTTGGGCACATGGCAATCCTCTTGCCTCAACCTTCCAAGTGCTGGAATTACAGGCATGTGCCACCATGCCCAGCTTCCTAAATTGCTTTCAAAAAGAAAAATTCTAGTATCTGTTTTACTGCATAAGCATGCAACATCACAGTGTTTTAAGCATATTTATTAATATCATGGACAAAAGAACTTATATTGTTTTCATTTGTATTCTAAAACTTTCTTTAAAGAGTGAAGTCTTTTCAATTTTTGTTGCTGTTAGTGTCTCTTCTTTCGCAAGCAATCTTTTTAGAGTTCTACCCATCAGGTTGGTAGCTTGTAAGTGTGTATGTGCTTTATCATAGATAAGTGCAACGTTTTCTTCAGCTCCAATTTGCCTTTTAACTTTGGTCCTTTCACTTTTTTCAGAGAAAGTGCCTTTTATTGAAGGAATAGAAGATAGTCTGCAGCAGCAGCAGTCACCAAGTTCAAGGCTGGTTCTTCTATCCCAGGAAGGAGTTCCCGTGGGAAGGTGGTACTGTAAGTGTGGGACCCGGGTTTGGTTCTGGGGGTCTGTGTTCCTAAGGGGATCTGGAGGTGAGGGTGTGCATCAAATGCAGTGGGGTTGATTTTGTGCCTCTTCATAGGATGAAATGCCCTCTTTCTAAGAACGGCAGACACTGGAGTTATTTTTCTGCTTACTCAGAAGACATCTGGAGAATAGACGCTACTTAGTTGTAACACAGCTCCCTGAAAAAAAAAAAAACTTGCTGGCAAAACTAGTTTGCATGAGAAGAGGAGAGAAGTTCTTCTGGAGTAACCCCAGCTACAATCATGGCACTGACAAGAACTCATTGCAAAAATGGGAATTCAGAAGTGATAGAGAAGACCTGAGAAATCTGAACAGGTGAGGAGCCCATTAGCCCCCAAGGTAAGTGGACGGCTTCCGCCACGAGGGGGCGCTCCCGTCCTGCCTCCCTCGGCGCCCACTCCACCCACCGAGCGCTCTGCCCGGCTGCTCAGCTCTGTGTCCTGAAGAAGAGGTTCAACTTGGCTCTTGGTGTAAAATCTCTTTTTAGTTCATGTAGTAGGGTTTTCTCTCCTTGACCGGCTTTAAGAAAAACCCGGTTTCCCATACAGCGGAGGGGATAGAAGCGAAAGGTTCTGCGGGAGCCCTTTCCCTGCTCCCCTGGGAGGTGGGAGAGGCCGGCGGTGGTCGCCAGGAACTCAGAATAACTTCTCTTTCCTTCTTGGATGTAGTTGCGACTTGACTGGATTGGCCTTTGCCTTGCATGAGAGCCAAACACCGAGGACAAGTCCTCTGGGTGATGAAACAGCCCTGAGTGTGGTGGGTTCCAGGAACGGATTTCAAGGGCAAAGTAGGGTCTCCAAGCAGACAGCACTCTGTGGGCGTTTGGACCCGCGCTGCCCACCTCAGCGGGCAGGAAGAACAAGCCCAGGCCTTTGCTACCTTCTGACCTCCGATTTCTCAACCTGGGGTGAGATGAAGCCGGCCAAGAGCACTGACCTTGGAGCAATGTGTGTACCAGCAACAGAGTTGTGGACGTCATCGCGAGGCAGATGAATCGGGATAGGAACTCCTGTCTCCCCTGTTATTTCCTTCCTTTTTTCTTCTTTTCTTTTTCTCCCTCCTCCTCTCCTCTCCCTCCTTTCTTTTGTTCATTCATTCCTCTTTTCCTTTGAGATATATAATTTCCATCTAAGATATATAATTGTTTTTCTTATTGAAAATTAAATTTTAGCTGCCTAAGTGATTCCTGAATACTTTTTTCTTCCTCCGAACTGCAAATCCTCAGCTACTGCTGCTGCTAAGTTGTCTTTCAGTGTTACCTCTGTGCCAGCGTCGGGTCTCGGCTCTCTTAGGTACTGTAGTGGTACAGGTAGGAGGGGGCTCAGAGCCACATTGCCTGCGAGCATGTTTAACTACCAATTCAGGGCTTGTGAAACTTGTGAGGCAAGTTGTCTAACCTGCCTGTGTTGAAGTTTTCTTGTCTGAGGCATGGTTGTTAATACTGACTCATAATGCACTTTTAAGGATCAAATGTAATAATGTCTGTAAAGCACTTAAAGGTGCCCATACAAGCACTTAGTAGACACTTAATAGATGACAACTACTATTATTCCTCTTCCCACTTATGACATATAACTCTTCCCAATTCCTAGAGGTAACCATTATCAGCAGTTCCCAAAATATCATTTTAGTGTTGTCTATGTGTGTAGGTTTGACAAAATCATGCTATACATATTATTCTGCTTTTATTATCAATGGTGTCTTGACATTTATTCATGTTGACCCACATGTATCTGGCATATACCATTGAACCACTATAGCAGATGCTATGGTGTATCTGTAATGGCCTTATTGATACTATTAAATTTTGTCTATTAGAAACAGTGCTTCACTGAACTTGCCTATATGATTTCTTGTGTATAAGTGTCAGGGTTTCTTCTGGATAGAAAAAAATCTGTACAGGCTGGGCATGGTAGCACATGCCTATAATCTCAGCATTCTAGATGGCTGATGCTGTAAGATCTCAAGTTCTAGCCCAGACTGAACAACTTAGTCAAACTCTGTCTCAAAGAAGAAGAAGAAGAAGAAGAAGAAGAGGAAGAGGAGGAGGAGGAGGAAGAAGGTTAAAACAGGGCTGGGATGTAAGCAAAGTCCCTAGATTCAATCCCCATTGCTACCACACACACACACACACACACACACACACACACACACACACACACACAAATCTATAAGGGAGTTGCTTGGTTGTAGGGATTATGCCCTAATAGCAGAATGTCAAAGTACCAGACCCTCAAAACCTTTCAAAAACGTCATTAATATAATTAAACTCTTGCTAATTTAACAGAGAGACAGAGTGCCATGCTTGGCTTAATTCGCAGTTCCTGGCTTCTGGTGAGACTGAGCATCTTCCTGTGTTCGTTGGCCATTGGTATCTCTTCCTTTAACAAATCATGTGTCCGTAATTTTTGTTCATTTCCATTGTATTGTTTGTATTTTTATTATTCTGTACATCGCCTTTGCTTTCTCCTACTGGGTCTTCCTTATCTTTGAGGTTTACTTGTCAGGAATATTGTTACAGAGGCCTAAATTCTGATGTAGGCTGATAAATCTTTTCTTATATTTCTGCTTTGTTTTTTCTTTCATTTTGCTTCATTTTTTTCATTTCTTATTTAGGAAAGTAACTTTGCCACTGAGTCGTAAGAACTCTGGCTGGCTACGTTTCTATCTGCTTCTCTGAGTGGATTTTTTCTGAGAAGGGAATGTGTACTCTTGTGGAACACAAAGGCCTCTGGGGCCCGAGCGCTGTGAGTTAGCTTTGAGAGTAGATTTTTTCTCTTGAGATCAAATGGCAGCAGACATAATGAGGAAGATGACACCAATCAGACAAATCGTGCAAGCCTCTCTGTTGTGGGGAAGGACTGAGGCCACTGCAGGAACAGATGAAATTTTTTGGGAAAAAATATGACTGTACCTAGAAGAGATAGGGATTTCTTGGGGTGGGGAGGAAATTGAACGCGAGTCAGGAGGTGGATTATGCTGTGGCAGAGAGAGGTTGAGAGGCAGTGTTTTTGTTCATCTGATGTGAAACTAGGAAACATACAGGAGGCAATGGGTTGCGTTTTCCTGCACCGCTAACGGCTTGAGGAATGCCATCGACAGTAACCTGGGCTCAGAAATGAGTAGGTGACAGGATTTTCTGACTGGTACAAACGTGGGGAGAGAAGAGAAATCCAACCTAGAAGTAAATCCAACCTAAAAGTAAATAATAATAATAATTCCCAGAGTATAAAACAGGAAGGTCTCCAGCAGGGTGACACTGTTGCCCTTCACGGGAGCAAAGAAAACAACCAACAAGACATGGTATCTGGGGGAGATAGCGAAGTGGAGAGGGGCAGGATGCTGGGCCCCGGGAAAGGAGGCCAGGAGCGGGGGTACTTGGAGATGCCTCTTGTGCATGCGCACGGCCTGTTTACGCAGCAGTACAGCGTGCAGTCTTAGCTGGGGCTGCAGCTCAGGGCGGCATGGGGGTGCTAGGAATACAGGGAATGTAGTAAGGCCAACAATCATGAGCTGTTTGTAAGCAGAATGAACACACGGGAAGAAAAGGACCTCAGAAATCTCTAGGGATCGTGGAGGCTGTCATCACAAATTTCAGAATCATGCAAGAAGAGGTGCCAGCCCACAGGTGTGCTGGGCTGCCCAACGACGTGTGGAATCTAGCGTCACACGTAACCTCCGGGTCACATTTCTCTTGAGTTAAAGATGGCGGGTGTCCATGAGGATGGAGCCGGGGCGAGTGCAGGGCCGGGCTGCCATCACGATGGTGAGCTTTTCTTTCCCCTCCTCCTTTATAGGACGTCGGTGTGTTACAGCCTTACGGTGGTACGCTTGCCGCCTCTGGATAGGTTATCTCTACTCTAGGGAGCAGGGCCACCCTGAGGCAGAACTGTGCTGACTCCTGATTTACAGATTAGTTCATAGCTATACCCTTCTATCTTCTTTCCAGACCTTTCTGTTGTCTTCCCCCAAATTGTTCTTTTTATTAGAATATATTTGTGATACATGATAATTGCATTCATCTTGAGGAACTGGTGCATACATATATCTCAACTTGATCATTTTGACTTCCTTCGCCTTCTCGCCCCTTCCTTCCCGTCCTCCTTCCTGTCCCACATACCGACCTCCCTGTTTTCTTCCATCACTCTCCATGAACTTATAAGTACACCAAAGTTTTCCTCTCTGCTCCCAACTCGAAGGAAGCAATAAAACAAACAAAACACAAACTAAATATTTTTATGGGTTGTAAATGGAATCACTGCAGTGAGCTGGACCTGCGTACTGCTGGGCTGTAGGTCCAGAAGTAGGCGGGGCTTGGAGGGTGCCCCTACCAGGCAACAAAAACCAAGTGGCCTGGCCGTGGTGGGACAACCGCACAGCATCACCGTGTCACACTGAAGTCCTGAGGACAAAAGGAGGTGGGGACAGCTCCTGTCCCTGCTTGAAGCTATAGGTTTCTAAAGATGGATCCCTGCAGGGAGCGGGAGGGAATAGAGCAAAGCCAGCGGCAGGATGTACTGGCTCAGGAACTATGAATAGATCCACAGGAGCCTCACCATGGGGGAGGGAGTGCCCTCCTCCAAAGGGAGACCTGGCCCCCAGGTCCAATGGTCATCATCGTGGGGGCTCAGCTACACGGAGGGAGGGCTGAGCACAGAGCAAAAGCACAAGAGGAAACAACAGAAACCACCTCAAACCAAGTCTAAAATCGTCTGCCGGAAAACTGCCGCCAAAAAGACATCCCCCATTAGGATGTGAACCTGCTCCTAGTGAAACACAAAGTAACAAGGAAACATCTGGTGCTTTAAAAATTATGTCCAAAGCTTGGGGTGTAGCTCAGTGGCAGAAGGCTGCTTCGTAGGAGAGAGGCCCTGGGGCTGATCTTCAGCAGCACCGCCACTACTGCCCCTACTAGTAATATGTTTCAGATCTTCATAGGAATAACAAATAGGAGGTAGTCACTTGGACCTTGGCAAAAAAGTAACGGGTTAACAATATAAAAAATATTACAGGAAGAAAGGAGACACAAACAAAAAAACAACCTAAACTCTTCCAGCACCTCTTCTCTACTTAGAGTTGATTCATTCATTCATTCAATAAATTCTAATTCCAGCCTGAAATTGCCAAGCCCTGTTCTTGAGGTGAAGGTGTATTCGTTTCCATTGCTGCGACAAAATACATGTTAAAGGCAGAAAAATTTGTTTTGACTCATAGCTTAGGAGACTCCAGCCCACGGCTGGCCGGCTCCACTGCCTTAGGCCTGGGGTGAATGTCGTGGCGGAGGGTGGGTGGCGGAAAAATGCTCATTTCTTGACAGCCAGGGAGAAGAGAGGGTGAGAGAAAGAGAAGAGCCAGAGACCAGGTGTCAAGGTCACGGCCCCGTGATCCACCCTTCACGGAGACCCCATATCCTGTGTCCATCACCTCCCAGGAAGGCCGTTGTGTTACAGTCTCCTTAGGGGATCAAGGCACTGAGGAAGTTATGGCTGTCATGATCCAGTCATAGGCAAAAGTCCTTTCTCTGAACACCTGACTTTTTAGATCTAAACCACCATCGCAAGCTATACCCTTGAACAACAGAAAGCATATTATTCTTGCCTATGCTCAGCCAGGGGAGACAAAAGTAAATAATAAATAAATGCTGGGCATGCTGATGCATTTCTGTGATTCCCACTACTTGAAAGCTTGGTCAGGAGTATCATAAGTTTGAAGCCAGCCTGGGATAGTTAATGGACTCTATTATAAAATAAAAAATATCAAAGTTTAGGGCTATAGTTTAGTGCTCCCCTGATTCAATTACCAAAACTAGAGAGAGAAGAAGGAGGAAAAGAACAGAAAAAAAACCCCTAAATCATACAGCTTTTCTAAAATTACAGGTGTTGTTGTGGGGAGAAAAACATCAAGGTAAAAGAAATCGGGAGTTCTAGAATAGGTGGATTATAAGTAAAATTCTCATTCACTGAAATAGGTTCTAACGAATCTATATCTGATAAAATCTTAAGCCCAATTTAAGTTACCCGATGTGTTTTAAAGCAAAACATTTAATTTAAAACTGAATTTTATATTTTCATTCATCACGGAGGCTGTGTTTAATCACCCTAACTAGTGTGGTTTTAACTTTTTTCTGCTTTTCAGTTGAAAAGGGGAAGTCATTGAAATTACGTTTGCCTTCGGGAGAACATGCATATGGCTTACTAATATAGATGGGTGTTTTTCTTAGCTCTGTAGACTTACAGGAAATGTCACTTGTCAGGAAGACAACAGAATGTAATCTGAAAAACGGTGATCAAAGCCGAAAGCCCACCTGAGCTGGAAGGAGGACAGCAGGGAGAAGAGGTCCTTGGGGAGCCACAGGAGATACAGAAAACACTAAGAGATTTGGAAGTCCAGAATGAGAGAGAAAGAGGGACAGAAGGAGCAAGGGAGAAAAACAGACATGGAGAGAGGGAGGGGATACATACAAAAGCGCTGTGGCTGCTATTTCTGCTACTTGCAGAGGCATCTGACCTTGGACCTTGATAAGGCAGGAACCTTCCACGGTTTTGCCATAGCCTCAATGCCTACGTTTCCTTCTTCTTGAAAAAACAATTTATAGTAGTTTTTCTGACATATTGTAAAAAGCAAGAATTTAAAAAAAATCTAGGAAGTGATTGTTCTAACCCGTGGTTGGGAAAGGTGAGTCCTCCAAGGGAGGTGGATGATTCAGCCCTCTGAAAGCTGCTTCCCGACCCGCTGGGTTTCCATCAGACGTACTACCTTGCGGGTGAAGAGGGGGAAGTGGAGTTTGCACACACCTCTTAATGAAAGCTTTGGCCTGTGTTCACGCTGTTGCCTCAGTTTCAATTTCAATCATCACTGAAGCAAGGACTCACACCAGCTGGTGAAAGTGCAGAAGAGAACATGTATAAGAGGCTCATTTTTATAACAGAGCAATTTCTGAGATAACCCACCTAGTGCTGTGATAGCAGCACTAATCTCTCTGTGTGGCCCTACTGATCTGATCACCTTGTAAAGGACCTGCTTTCCAGCTTCATCACAGCGGCAATTTTCAACAAAGAGTTTTTCAGGGGCTCTTCAAGCCATTGTTCACTTTTTAAAATTTTGGCATCAATTCATGAATATTACTTCATTTTGTTATTTATAAGTTTAGAAAATATTTAGTGTGAAAATATTTAGTATTTTAGAGATTTTTGGAGAACTCTTGTATATAATTTTGTGATTTGCAAGAGAAGGCACCAAAATATCAGTTACTGTAGCTTTAATTCTAGCTGGTCATCAAATAGTTCAGTCTCAGAATTATTTCTGGGGAAGATTCTGCATTCACATAAAGGAAAACATGCAGATGAGATGGTTACTGGCATCATGGATATTGAGAGGTTGAGAGTGACAGGGGGCTGGGAATGAAGAGTTCTCTCCCTAGTCTTGAGGGTGAGGTGCCAATCACCAGTGGCAAGGCCTTGGGGGGCAAGGACTAAGTCAGCAAACCCTGAGCAGACAGCCAGTCAGCAATCCAATGAGGAAGGACAGATATATTAGTGGGCTTTCAGATACCATATTTTATTTTGGAATTTATACAATGGTGAAGAAGCAAGTCAAGACATTAAGAAAATATCTGTATCTATCCTCAAATGACTTTGAAACTTTTAAATAAAAGTTACTTTCACTTTAAAAGCTGTGTATGTCATTGATCTAGTCTACATGCTCTTAGTTTCCCTAGTTAATTTGATGGGTTAAAATAGAAGGTGGGTGCACACACAGAATTAGGAGAAGCTGTGCTGGATGCCTAAGGTTGGCGACATGCAGGTCCCTCAACTTCTATTCTCTTCCATTTGTCCTTATTGGGAAAGGAAAAAAACAACTTTTTTCAGTCGTCTTAGCTTTCATGAGAGTCCTGAAAAATAAATTCACAAAAGACAAATTAACAGGAGGAAAAAAGTTTCCTCACCCTCACACAAAAGCTAAGATGAGGGTTTAGGCATGAAATGCAGTGGGGGAGATAGAGAGGGGAGAAAAGTCCTTTGTGGAAGAGCCAAAAGGTTTCTTTAGAAAAGATAAATGAATTATAAAGATTGTGTATCACATATACATACTAATAAAAATGGGAAAAATAAAAATAAATGGAAAGACAAATTTTTAAGGAGAATAATTGGGTGATCTTGTGAGGGGTGGTTTGTGACAATGTTTATACAGGATCTGGTGGCCTTTCTGTCATCTTCATGGGCATGAAACTCTCCCAGAGAAGAAGTTTATGACCTTTTACTTCCCAGAAGTGGTTTCTTTCAACCTGATACCCTGAGAAGATTTCTTTCTGCATTTGTTGAATCTTAAATATCTTTATCTTAAAATAGTTTTCATATTAATTCTAGAGTTTCACAAGGGTCTACGTGTTCCTTTTCAATCTTTGTTCAATCCTTGGTGAAATCTATATTTCTCTGTATATTAGAATGTTTCAAAAATTTCTTTATGAAGAGAAACTTTTGATTATAATTACAAAACCCCCCTTCCATTCAAGTAGACTTTAAGTATGAAGGAAAATTTATTTTTTTCACTTACCTAGGGAATTCAAGACAAGGTCTCTCTGCTTTTGCCAAAATACTTCTTTAGGGAATTCAAGACAAGGTCTCTCTGCTTTTGCCAAAATACTTCTTTTTGTGAGTATATTTGTGATACATAATAATAACAATCAGCTTAAGAAATTCTACATGTCATATCTTGATCTTTTCTATTCCCCCTCCTCCTTCCCACCCCACATTTCTCCAGTTCCCTTTCCCTCTCCATAAAATATCTCTTTCTATTTTGTTCCATCTCTTGTATTTTGTTTTTAATGTTTTCATTCTTGGGTTTTCTCATATTAGAGAAGCCATGTGATATTTAACCTGATTCACTTCTCTAAGCATAATGGTCTTAAGGCACGTTCATTTTTTTAATCCAAAATTTCAAATATGTATTTCTTTATGACATTTGCTCCATTATGTAATTATGCCACATCTTCTTTATCCTTTCATGGGTTGATGATGGATATATTGGCTCCTTCTACGATATGGCTATTCATATTGTCTTTTTGATTAGCTCTGCTTTATTCTATATTGGCTCATTTCTCAGGCGAACTCTCCCCTCTTGGTGGGAGGGTGGAAGGAGGCCCTTCTCCCATTTGTCCCACCAAATGTCCAGAACTAGCTTCAGTTATTTGATTGGATGATAGACTCACTATTGGGCCAATCAGAGTGGCCAGGAATTTTCCAATTTGCTGAGCCTGGGTTGTGTGCCCATCCCCGAGCAAAGACTTGGGCTCAACTTTTTAGAGCCTCATTTATTGGAAGTAAGTAAAAAATGGTTCCCCAAAAAGAATTCATTTGAGAAAGAAGGTAAATTGGATTTTAGTATCCAAAAACAACAGAGGCCCTTTATGATTTTAAATTGTTTAATATATAGTTTGATAATATTTTAAAGATTTATGATAAAGTTAGGCACATTTGATATTGGAGATGTGCCGTGATTCAATGGAAGAATGTGAGAGGATTCAATTAATAGGAAAAAGACCCCTCTGGAAGAGAATGATGGGTCAGACTCTGGAAAATGTGCAAAATTGAATTAAAAGAGAATCAGTTCTGGAGATTTCATACATGTAGCATGGTAGTTATAGTTCATAATACTGTATCATGTACTTGAAGTTTACTAAGTGAATAGATTCTGAATGATTTCAGTACAAAAAAATTCCACTGTTCGGTGAGTGTGCTAGTTAGCTTCATTGTGAGAATGTTTTCAGAGTATATATAGTACATCATATACACTGTTAATATACATAACTTTTATTTGTTAGGTACACTTAAATAAAACTGGAAAAATATATATTCCTTGAATTCTTGCCCCTTACAATAACACCGCAGAGCTGCACTGGAGAAAGTGATATTTGCAGTCACTGTATTATCTTGCCTACTCAAGTTTCTCCTCATTATCATGGGGTGGATTGAACAGTGATTAAAGGAAATGTGAATGATATCGTGATCTGGGCAGAAGACTGTTTCTAAAGCTTTCATCAAAGCGGAGGCCTAGAGCCGAGGACTGCAAGATCAGTCAGGTTTCCTAAGTGCCTCTCCATCCAATGGGGTGCTGGCTGCTTCCTGTTTTCCTAGCAACCTCAGGGTGCTTGTTAAGGAAGGTCTCAGGAGAAGTCACCTAATTAACAAGACCTTTCTGAACTAGGTAAGCTGATTCTCAATATGCTCGTGTTCTTTGTCCTGATATGTTACTTTCATAGGGAGATGGTGTTATTCCCCGTAGCTTTCGGACAAGGAGGGTGACTGGGGAGGTGAATGGATTCCTGTAATAATACAAGGCACTTTATCACTCCTCTCTCCCATTATCTGTATCTCTGGACATGCCCTCTTCACTTTGGCTAGAGAAATAACTTTAATTAACAAGAATAAGACTAGTTCTCTGTATGAAATTAGATCCAATGTCAAATGAGATGACTCATATTTTACCCCAGGGATTTACTAATGACTTTTTCACCAGACATGCAGCAACTCAGTTCTTCTTAAACACAAGAGTCATTCTAAATAATAGCAGATAAATCCATTTGCTATGTATTTGACTGCAGTTGTGATCTCTTTTCATTTATTTCTGATTGTCACAATATTTCAAGCAAATGCTTAATAAGACCTGTTGTGTACCAGCACAGTTCTGGGAACTGTGGATACAAAAGCAATGAAGACGTTGTCTTTACTCACTGTAGAAAGGCGTACCTATGCAGCCCTGGGGCCTCCGAGCTTGAGGTCCCTAGCTATGGTGGCTTTGGCTTTCGTGCTTTTGGATTAACAGCACCCTCCCCTTGCCTCACCCGTTCTCCTCTCTGCAAATCTACAGAAATGAGAAGCTGCTTTACATAGTGTGGGTGTCAGCCACCAGTGTCTGCCCTCCCCCAGATTTCTGGCTGTCTTCATTAGCCTAAATAAATACTCACTTTCCTAGCTTGTCCACATGGGTGCTCTCCCTGGGCTGCCCACGCAGGACACTAATGATGCCCTACCTTTGCGGCTCACTTTTTTCCTCTGTTTTATTGGGAGTGTCTCTGTCTCTCCCTTTGGCAGGATGGGCCCATGGGAAGAGGGTGAGTGGAGAGAGAGAGAGAGAGAGAGAAAGGATTGCCTAGGTTCATGGTAATGATGCTCTTTTACTTTTCACTGATAACCTTTTTTTTTTTTTTTTTGTCTTGTGGTGTGTAGAACTCCTGGTGGATGGGTTAAGATGGCTAATGTTGAACCTCATTTGAGTCAGAGCCGATGTTTCCATCTACTGATAGAGCTATGATATAATTATATATGCATTTATCTATGTCTATATATGTGTGTATATATCTGTATGTGTGTAGATACATCTGTATGTGCATATTTATGTATGTGTATAACTGTATAAATACATATATATTTAGATATATGTATTAGTTGCTTTTTTGTTGCTGGGACACAATACTGAACACCCACAGCTTAAGGGAAGAAAAGTTTCTTTTAGCTCACAATCTCAGAAGGTCTCAGTCCATTCAAGAAAGGCTGGCAATGGTGGAAGGCATGCTGAGAACCTAGTTGAAGAAAAGCTGTTCAACATATGGCAAGACAGGAAGCAGAGTGAGTGGGAAGAAGGGCAAAGCTAGTATGCACCCCTTCAGATCATGCCCCAGTGATCACCCATTCCAACCAGGCCCAGTTTCTTAACAGCAGAGAAAAAATCAATGGATTAATCTCCATGATTGAATCAGCTTCCACACATGAGGCTTTTAGGGAACATTCCAGAACCAATCCATAACCAACCATATATCATATATGGACATATGGAGAAAGCTACAGAGAGAAAGAGAGAGAGGGCAAGAGTAAGAGTGAGTGAGCAAGAGAGAAAAAGAGAGACAGAGGGCAAGAAAGAAAGAGAGAAAGTACAATGTTTTACAGGATGTTATGTTCACCAAAAGCCTTATGTATTTGGAAGTTGGGTGGATCACAGCACTGTGTAGTCATCATTGGTGAACTTTTCTTTCTGGAACCTTCCATCATGCTGTCTCTGATTTGGGGCCAGACAACTATGGACTAAGCCACTGAAACTACAAGCCAAATATGAGCCCAAATAAACATCTTATCCTTTAAGTTATGGGTGTCAGGTATTTTGTTTCAGCAATAAAAAAACTGACTAATACAGGGTAATTGGCTCATGTAATTATGGAGGCTGAGAAATCACACATCAGGCTATTTGCAAGACCCTAGGTTGCCAGGATAGGCCTCAGTTCAAGTCTGAAGACCTTAGAATCCAGGGCCCACAGGCCCAAGTCCTAGATTTCAAAGACAGAATCCTGGAATTCTGATATCATTGGACAGGAAAGGAAGAGTAAATATTAAAGCTGAATCAATCCATTGAGGTAGACACATTTTTTGTTGTTGTTGTTGTTCTACCTGGTCCCCACACATAGGATGGAGCCTAATCACAGTGAAGGCAGATCTTCCCTGTACAGTCTGTTCATACTTGCATATTAATCTCATTTGAAAACACCTTCATACAGACATACTTTAAATTAGTAGTTTACCTATTGGCTGTATTGTGTCTCTCACAGTCCATCAGATTGAATGCAGGTTACATTGGGCAGCTTTGCAAATCTCACCTGCTCTCACTCTTGTAGTTGCTTTGTTGCTGCATCCAGATTTGATTGGGATCACAGAGCTCTTCTCATTCTCCAAGTAACCTCAAGTAGCCTCTTCTCTTCTGTCTTTACGGCCACCCCATGTGGTCTCCATGGCAAGATTTTCTACTTGGCAGCTTAGGGTTTCTCCAAACAAGTATTCATTATGGGAGAGGCAAAGGCTATCAATCTTTTTTGGAATGGAGGTAGTATAGCATTATGTTTAAGTCAAGTCAAAAGCCATCCTAGGTTAAGTGGATGTGTAAGGATATATGTATTCATCAGCTTCATGTTACTATATTGAAATACTCAAGGCAACTAACTTATTAAGTGAAAATGTGTACTTTGGCTCATGGTTTTGTCAGTTCTAGTACAAGATCAGGTGGTCCCATAGCTTTTAGCCTCTAGTGAGTATGCATAACGTAGGATGGGCATACAATAGATCAAACTGCTTACATCATGAGCTAGGAAAGAAGGGAGAAGGGGGAGAGAGAGAGAGAGAAGGAGAGAGAGAGAGAGAGAGAGAGAGAGAGAGAGAGAGAGAGAGAGAGGAGAGAGAGAGAGGAGAGGGGTCCTATAATCACTTTTGAGAACATGTCCTCAATGATTTTAGGACTTCCTACTAGACCTCACCTCTTAAATATCTTACTCCTCCAAGCAACACCTTGAGGTCCAAACCTTTAACATAAGGACTTTTGGGAAACACTAATCCATATTTAAGCCACAGTAACATGAGCATTGAGAGCTGAAGTATAATGTGACCACCTTGGAGACTTGCTACCAAGGTCCACTCTTGTCTCCTGAGTATCTCTCTCCCCATGTAGGCTCAGGCCTTTCTTCCCCACGTGGTTCCTCTGTCCAGTCTTTCTGGTGAGGTAGCTGGGCTTCTCACACTGTGGCTCTGAACTCAGATGAAATGTTTCAAGGAGGAAGGAGGAGAGGCAGCCTGTGCTTTTAAAGGCTGAAATCGTACTGTGTCACTCTGGCAGCAATGTACTGGAAATCTGGAGTCAGTGTAGGAGCGGACTATACACGAACATGGACAGCATGAGTCTGGCAATTTGGGAACCATGTTTAGAGATTAACTACCTCACAGTGGGTGTAGTTACAATTTAGAGGCAGCAAGGATAGGGTAATATTTCTCAATCCTGAAAACAATTAGAAATTGTGCTTCAGTTCTGGTTTCTACATTCACTTAAGTCTGTTTATGTATGTGTGTGTGAGTAAATAGATATCTGAAAATTTGAAAATTCATGTAGTCAATGCTCAGGACAGATAATTCGAGACACACATAGATTTTTCAAGGTGAAGTGATACAGAGGAACATTCGCCTTGAAGCCAAGAGATTGCTTGTCTAACCCAAGGGAAGCAGCAGCAGTACAGCACGGTGACTTTTCAGCTTCTTTGGCTCTTAGTTTCCTCCTCTGTAAGAACCCTTTTCCAGTTTATGATCCTGAGACTCTAATCACAGGTTCTACTCTTACTTATACTCCACGACTGAGCTGATGCCTTCATGATGCCTTTGCCCAAATCCCATCATGGCCTGTGCATAAAGAATGACATAGGTTCTCAGATGTATGGCTCCAAATCTGTGTAGAAAAAGTTTGAGATGCTTAGTCACATTAATAGAAGAAATGCTTTGCTAAATCAGTAACTCGAATTATTTAGCGAAGGGTTGAAAACACATAGTCTGTCATTTTCAAGTTTCTGTTATCATAGTTGAATTTTGATATAGATTCCTATTTTGATAATTGCTTGAGTATATGTAATCCCATTTGTTGTAGTTTGTACAGGTTTACTACTAAACATACCTAATAGCTTAATATAAAAGTTGCATTGATTGTTTATGCAGTAGTTCTACCTGGATGTTCACAGACAAGCAGGGCATGGGCAACTCTCCTCCATCACTTCTTTTCTGGTTTCTTTACTTATTATGTGAAGTATCCTTGAAGGCTTCTCCAATTCAACTGGCAATTAAGGCAAGAGGGTCAGAATTGCTAATGGGAAGTTTTCATGGTTCAACCCTAGAGGTCATGCTCATTTCCTCGGTTTGATTTCATCAGCTAGAAATCCATCACATGCCTCATTTCAGGGGGTGTCTGGAAAGTGTAGTTTAGCTTGGTGCCCAGAAAAGAGAAAATTTAGATATTTGTGAACAACTACTACCTTCTTCCATAGATTCATTCCCTCTGTCCATCCTGTTTTATTCCTTAAGTCTTTGCCATCTATTTATCTGTATGCACATTCTATTTTTCACTTTGACCTTAGAATGTGCAAGTATGAGTACTAGAGAGAAGTGTTGGGGCAAGTCTCAAAGATTCTCCTAACATTTCAATGAGTCTTTGTATTTATGATACTGTGGTTCAGGGTTATGGCCTCAGGGTGGGGTGAGGGCAGGAGAAGAAGGCTTCTTAGTAAAGACTTTCTCTGATGTACTGAACAGTCCACTAGAAGAAAAAAAACCTTCATTTAAAACTGGTAATTTATTAGAGCTAAAATGTTGCCCGATGATAATTTCTTCTTTTTATTCCTAGCATATTCCTAGGCTTGTATGCATTCCTAGCATACATGAGGAACGATTGGACAATTGTAGTCTGAAGGCCAGAAGCAATGCGTTTCACCACCGAAATATTTTGCAGTTTGAGAGTCCCCTTGGGCCCTTTTTGTTTTCCCCCAAGTAGCGGCAGTTGTTAGCACGGTGTGTGTGTGTGTGTGTGTGTGTGTGTGTGTGTGTGTGTGTGTGTGTGCTTGATTCCTAGCCTGTCTGAGACAGATCTTGATGGTGATGGGGCTACTTGAACTCACACCCTCAGATGGATAAAGTGTAAGAAAAGCATTCCAGCAAGGGGCAAAGTCCACTTCCAAGGACAAGGTGTCAACCATGCCGCTACTTCTTGTCAACACAGATGGGGGAGAGATTTTTCCCAGCAGTGTGCTAAGGGCTGTGTTCTTTTTTGGTAAATGCCCCATATTTGTCACTGTGTGATAAATGAATTTTGGTAAAACATGTTGAAAAGGACAATAAAGAGACATTATAGCTTCTTGTCTTTATGTCTGGTAAGCAGCATCTTGTTTCTGAAGATGGCTATGGTTAAAAATTAACTTAGCTGGGAGTTGCTGGGAGGGAGGGAGACGTTGCAGTAGAGGAAGTAGAGGGAATGTCTAAGTGTAACTGCCATTCTCACACTAGTGACTGCAGACTAGATTATGAAAATGGAGTTGAAAGAGGTCTCTTTGGAACTTACAATGAGACCATTTCAATCTCACTGATGTTTTTGCCAAAAATTTCTTTCTTCCATGGGAATTAAATCTTTCTCTAACTTAGTCTTAGTTAATATTGTGCTTCAAAAATTTTACCTACACTAACTAGAGTTGAAGTTTTGAATTAAAAATGTGAAATTTTATTGTTATTGTCACAAAATTAATCTTCACTGTGTAAAACTGAAAAATACAAAAAATAGAGATGTATTCTTATTCAGACAATCATCATTCTGTACTTTTCCTTTCTTAGTATAGAAACAAAGTTTATAAAAGTTAATTAGCTACCAGCATACTATATATTATTTCATAATTTAAAATGAAGAAATATTACTGTAGAAAATACAAAAAAGTAAATATAAGAAAATAATTGCCCATAATTCCATCACTCGGCTGTCATTTAAATAATATTTATATGTATAAATGTATTAAAATAGACAGAATTATAACTCAGTCCTATCTAATACTCTGTTTCTATCACCTAATAATGCAACATGAGTATTTTCCTATGTCATCAGAACTCTTGGCAAATGAAGTTTTAAATATTTTGTAAAATACCCTCACGTGATAATTGACTTAATCGGAGTTTTGTAGTTGTGCAGAATATGCTACTATGAATCTCTTTGGGTATAAGCTATTGTGTGCCGCTTTGGCATTTTTCCTTAGGAAAATTTTTTAAAAGTGCAAGAGCAGGAACATAAGATTCACATTCCCAGCACAACAGCCTTGCCAGCCTTCCTAAGAGCAGTGAATGTTCCTCTGTCTCACACAGTTGCTTACATCTTATTAACATTAAAAAATTCATAGAAATGACACATAGAACCAATGTCAAGTTTCTCTGACTAGGCTTACTTAAAATAGTCCAGTATTCTGGGGACTTCAGCTGAGAATCCTATGGCCTCCCCTATGGTTGGAGGAGACGGCATACTCATGTCTGCCTTTTTAATGAAATTTCTACTGCAGTGGTCCTCTGCTAGATTCTATGGAAGTAAAGGTAAATAAGCCACATTCCATGAATGTGAGGCATAACTCTTTTGATTGATATTTATAAGTATATCAATATTAGCTGCATAGGAATGTGGCCATATTAAGATACTGAGCCTTCTGATCACTGAGATCATGTTGAGGGTCCCAAGGTGACCAGAGTTATTGTACTAGTCATGCATTGCAGACAGTATATTTCTTGGTTTACCCAGATTCTTAGAAATATATACCAGCTAGGCTTTGTGGCACAGGCGTGTAATCCCAGCACTCTAGGAGGAAGAGGCAGGAGGACCATAAGTTTGAACCCAGAACAGACAACTTAGCAGCTTGATGAGACTCCATTTTGAAATAAAAAATAAAAAATGGGCTGGTGATGTAGCTCAGTGTGAAGGGTCTGTGCTCAATCCACAGTATCACTTATGGTAAAATATATACCATATTTAAGTTATGAGATGTATAAAAAAGTCTACATAGCTCAAAGACTTCCACTCTCTTCTGAGAAAGGGGTTAGTGCACGTGCAGTTGTATGTTAAGATAGGAGAATTATGTTAGGTGGAATTATGACCTTGTTATCTTTATTTGGCAATTGTATTGGTTTGGGTTCTTTCAAAAGTCAGAATTTACAGAAATGATAACAAAAAGGATCAATTTGGAAAGCTTAAAAATCTGAGGGTGATCACAGTCCAAGATGGCAGCCTCCATGTGTGAGAGCTGGCTGTGATGGCTGCTCAGCTGCTATGTAGAACACCCGGCTGGGACTGCAGGGCAGCCAGTGAGAGTCCGCTGCAGATCTGGTTGTTTGAAAAACAATGGTGAAGACTGGAGACAGAAGATCATCACTGAAGATGGGTGATGGTCAGACAGGCACAAGCTGAGACGACTAATTCTGCGATGAAGATCTGTGGCGTGTAGCCAGTTGGTGTCCATAGACCATTGCCAAGGTGAGAGCCTTCCCAGAGAACAAAGCTGGACAATCTTTCTCCTTTTATACAGTTGGAGTTCCAATTGGGCCTTTCACATCTGGGTGGGTGATCTTCCCTCACTGACTGGCCCACAAATCACTCACACTCTAATCCGCACCGGTTCTCAATTGTTAAATCTAGGTGTGGTTCCCCAACCCCTAATCCAGGCGTGGTTACTAATTGCCTCAATTTAACATAATCTCTCCAATGGTCACAAAAAATCGAAGTTATGATTTGAAGATGTTTGTATGAGTGTCAAGATGACACAGAGTAGCTTGTGACAATATCATGTGTCTACTTGATTAGGCCACGAGTTTCCCAGATGTTTGGTCAAACATGTCTGGACTGTGTCTGTGATGTGCTTCTGGATAAGAAGTGTTTGAATGTATAGATTAAGAAATCACCCTCCCCAGTATTCATGCATTTTCCTAATCAGTCTAAGGCCGCAAAAGACCAAAACAGCAGAATTTCCTGTGAATCAGAGGAAATTCTTACAACTTGTTTGCTTGAGCCAGAACATTCGTTTCTTAAGACCATTGGCCTCATATGAAAACATTGGCTTTTCTTCAATCTAGAGGCTGCTGGCTTCTAGCTTAGCAATTACTGCCACTCTCTCTCCTGGTTCTCAGGTCATCCCATTCATACTGGAGCCACGAATTGGCCATCCAGGGTCTTCAGCTGGCTGACTATATGTGTTGGAATTTCTCAGCCTCCATAACCACATGAACCAATTCCTTTATAAGTGACTCTATTTCTGTGGAGAACCATGATTTTAATGTAGTTTTTTTTTTTTTTTTGAGTAATAAGGAGTGCCTCATAGGCACTAAGTGCCTGCTAGGTCATGAGACCACCTTAATTAAATGATTAAATGAACTGGGTGAAGTTTAAGTTTTTTTTAACATCCTGTTCTACAAATAGTAGAATATACATATATATATATATATATATATATATATATATATATATATAATAGCAAAGCCATTACATCAAAATGTATAATTCCTAAATCATGATGATAATGTTCAATTTGGCCACACATCAATGAAAAATTTTATATAACTAGCTTAAATTTTTCAGATGCCTGTATCCAGTTTTCAAAAGTTGGTCTAAAATTGACAATCAGCTGCTACTTTGGGACAAGTCACTTGAATTTCTGGGACTCACTTTTCTTCCCTGTAATAGGTGGTGACATGGAGCTAAATGTCCTCTGGGGCTACCTTAGTTATAAAGGTCAGCGGTCATTCACAGTCTCCTGAATTGAAAAGAAGCACAGAGGATCGCAGTTTTCAGAGCTATTTCAATATGTAGCTCCCAGCTGTCTAGCCAGTTTCTGTGCAAACTGAAAGATGAAGGCCAAAACATCTCTGGGTTACTGATGGAAGCTGCTGCTGAAGGAGTCTTGTCTCCTGTGTGGTGCTCAATTCTAGGTGGAGGAAGGAAATCCCAGGGTAGGAAAAGGGAAAACTGACGGGAGCATGCCCCGTTTATTCTTCTTCAATTTAGTCATCAGAGGGAAATCATTTCTGTACCCCAGAAGGGCGCTGAAGGGGAAAGGGACAGAGAGAAACCTGGAGCAGTATGTCATAGACTTCTGCCCTCATGGAAGGAAACATTGGGAATAGAAGAATCATTTCCTGCTAACAATTTGTTAAAGAAGAAGATGTGAATGGAAAGATTTAAATATACAATTGTGGGTCTGACCCAAACACACTTTAAGTGAGAATCAACAGGGAGTCACTGTAGGGACTTAATGAAAACAATTTAAAGACAAACAGAATCCAGTGATAACTTTAAAAAAAAAAAAAAACGTAGTCTGGAGAGTAAAGAGAAAATGGATGGCAGAGAAAAGGCAACAAGTAATCAAGGCTTAGATATTGTTTTAGAGTATATTTCAAAAGAACGAAAATAGAAGGGGAGGAGAATCACTTTGTGATGGTCCATAGGATAAAAATCATATAATGGAAAGTGGATGTTATGCCAACGTGAGTTTTGACTCAGTTTAAGGAAGAGCTCAAAATGAGAGCTACTGAAGTATGTATGGGACCATCCTCAGATTTTACGTAGAACAGACATCACTAATTGAGCCAGGTCTGGGTCATACTCATTTTATTTATTTAGTTTTTAGTTTCAAGTGGTGTTTTAAGAAGACCCAATGAATTGCTGACACTAAAAAATTTGAAGTCACCAAAAATCCATATTCCCAGTTTCTTTGGAAACAACTGGAAAATTTTAGCAGTGATTTTAATTACTTCTGACTCACTGCTTCTCTGATTCTATGACCTTTAGTCATTTTATCTTACCTAACTCATTTTAAATATGACCAGCTTCCTTTTGTGAAGTGCTATTTTCCTTATATACCTTTACGGTGTCCTAACAGCATTTCTTCTTGTTTGGAAACAGCCTTGTAAGGCTTTCATCTGGCCATAAGCACAAACATGGCCAACAGAGTCTGCTGATAGGCCTGATCCGGGCCAAGTGGGGATGTGGCCAAATTAGTTGGCGGCATTGCTTCTCCTTGTCAGCACTCCTCTGGGAATGGATGCTCCCTCGAGTATTTGCTCAGGGAACTTTATTGTCCCAGCTTGCCCTCCTTAGTCACTACTTAGCATGACCTCACCTCCCTGCACTGTGCAGCTCCTGGGTGGCCTACAGAACTGCTTAGCACAGCTTAATTTATGAGACGTGACCCCTGTAGGCAGAGAGGTCCACACCCCAAAGGAAGGCCAGGAAGAGATGCAAGGACAGAACAATAGATGGTCAGAGAGACAGAGGTGGGCAGAGAAGCTTAGGCCACAGTGTGGGTGCACACCTGTCGGTACACAGTGAACTTTGACAATGAAGGATCCCAAACACCGTCATTACTTTTACGTATAGTTTGCTGTTGGAGAAAGGTTGCTTTCGTGTTCATACTATGTTGTTAATTCAGTATTGCTGTTAACTCATTTCTTTGTAGTGATTGACAGAAACAAGTAAAATGGATGAACCATTGCTATTATATGAAGGAAAAGGGATCTTTCATGTTTTCTTAGTCCTCAAGGGATATATATATATATATATATATATATATATATATACAATAGTGACAAACTACTGTAATATAACTTCTATATGTGCAGTGCTTTAACTCATGGAGTAACTATCTGACTCACAAATGTTTCTCCATCTCTGGGAAGTACCCTAGAAAATTCAATAGGACATGTGCCTTGGGTATCACCAAACTACAACCTGTTATTTGTCCAAGGTCCATGTTAAAAGAAAGCATACTTTTCTTCCATGACATAAACATCATCAAATATTGGAAACATATAAGTCATTTACCAAGCACATAAATTAAGAAATATAACAAATGAGCACATCGCAGCATGATCAAGTTCACTGAGTACTTCTACGTACGCCAGTTTTTGAACTTCTAAGTCTGTACTAAGACGTGACCTTGGGCCCTTTGATCCCTAGTCACATACTCCCACCACTGCACAATGCTCCCTTTCTGCTACTCTCAGCAGCTCTTGATTTTTGCAAAAATGCATTTCCTGGAAGCATTTAGGAAAGTAAATACCACAGAATGGATGCGAATTCCCAAAAGAACAATGTTATAATTAAGGTCACCTTCTTGATTCATAACATATGATATATCAAATAAATAAAAGATTGGCTGCCAATATTTCCTTTTCAAAGATAATAAATTTAAGTTTTGTTATAGCTTGGATCAAGAATTTTTCCCACTAGGTTCATGGGTTCAGAGATGGGACCTTCAGCATGTGACTGCATTCTGAGAAGACTGTACTCATCAGTGGATTGATCCATCATTGAGTTCATGGTCGCTAGGAGATGGAACCTGTTTGGATGGGATGGGTCACTGAAAGAATGATCAGGAAAGATGTATCATTGTCCCCTGCCCCTTCTTCTCTTTCTGGTTCTCTTGCTTTCTCTCTCTCATTTCTAATGTCATCAGTTAAATAGCTTTCCTCTGTCGTTCCACTTTTGCCTTGGATCCAGCTGATTGAAGCCTCTGAAATCATGGGCCAAAATAACCCTCTCCTTGGTTAAATTGCGTGCGTCAGGTATTTGCTCCTAATGGTGAAAAGCTGGCTAATACAACCCTCTAAAGTAGAAATGAGTATCTGTATGTGTTGGCCTAAAAAGGCTCAAATATGCTATAAAGTTAACATAAAGTCTAGTTCATCTGTATCATAACTCTTGAACTACTATATATAAACATGAGATACCTAATGTGAATACTTTTACTAAAGTAACTATCTGTTAAATACAAAATAGATTTATATATTTAATTTGTTTTCTGTGGTGCTGGGGACCAAATCGAGGGCCTCATGCATGCTATGTTAGAAATCTACTCCTCGGCTGCTCGCAAGCCCTAGACATGAATTTTAATGTAACAGAGTTCAATAATGAAAGATGTAAGGTTTTATACTGAAACAAATTATTAAGAAATTTGTATAATTTTAATTATTTAACTAGTAATTAACTGTTTGTAGTTCTAGGGATCAAACCCAGGGCCTCACACGTGCCAGGAAATGCTATACCACTGATCTGCACCACTACCCACCCAATCCTCTTAGTAAGACACACAAGAAACCAATTTCTCTGCAAGAATGTAAACTATAGGAGGATCTAATCATCTCAGTATGCTGCTTTATTTTGGAAAACAGTTATTTTCAGTAACATCTTTCTATTAACAGGTAATGGTTATTAATTTTCTTCCAACTAAATTAATAAGTTTTTAAACTTGAAAAAACCCACCAACAAAACATTTGTTTAATAAAAATTTTCTTGTCACTTTAGACTTCAAAGAGCTTTTGAGGTAGTTGGGCCCAGGGACACAGGCCTGCAACCCAACACTTTGGAACGCAGAGGCAGGAGGATCACAAGTTTGAGCCCTGCCTGGGCAATTTAGCGAGTTAATAAGACCCTATCTCAAAATAAAAAAATAATAAAAAGAAAAGAAGTACTGAGGATGTAGTTTTTTGCCCTGGGTCTGGGTCTTTTGGTTCTGTTCCCAGTACCACCACCACGAAAAAAAAAAAAAAAAAGGAGTGTTTTAGGAGGAAGGCAAAGGTGGAAACAAGCTGCCTGAAGCAAGGTCTTTGCACATGTTAGAGCTGTGAGAGCTGTGGAGTGACGCCTTAGTTAATTTTTCATTGCTGTGACAAAATATACAACATCCACAACTTACGGGAGGAAGGATTTCTTTAGCTCACAGTTTCAGAAGGTTACTCACAGTTCATTCATAAGCAGCCAGCAATGGTGAAGAAGGTGGTAAGGGCTAGAGAGCTGCTCACCCAACTGCAGGCAAAAGTCAAATGAAGCAGGAACAAGACAATGTTTGGAGACCCAGGCAAGGCTAGAGCCTTCCCAGGAAGAAGCTGTAAAAATGTTTCTTCTTCCTTCCTTTACTCAGTTCAAGCTGCTCTTTGGGCCCTCCACACCCAGCAGGGTGCTCCTTCCTCAGTTTCTAGCCCACAAGTCAACAACATATTCCTGAAAACTCTGCCTTGGGTGACTCCACCTTCCTCCCAAGCTCAACAAATTGACACAATCCTTTTAGCTTAAGGCCTGAGCATTTTCTCTTTCCAGCCAGGCCTTACCTCCCAACAACACACAGTTCCATAGTTCCACGGTTACCCCACTATATCCACACATATGAGGCTTTTGGAGGACATTCCAGATCTAAACCATATCAAGTGGGAATGGCCTGTCAGAGCTGTATTGCATAGGGGAGAATTTTGATTGCATGTTAAACATACAGAACACCTACTTGAGTTTGCATTTGATTTATTGTTTATCTGAAGTTCAAATTTACCTGGGCATCCTGTAATTTTATTTGCTAAGTCTGTTGAGTCTAAGGGAATCTGAGGCAGGAAGATCACAAGCTCAAGCACCAGCTTCGGCAACTTAGATCCTGCCTCAAAATCAAAAATCAAAATGGTCTAGGCATGGCTTAGTGTAAAGGCTCTGTACTCCATCCTCAGTACAAAAACAAAACAACAACAAAACCAAAAACAAACAACAAAACCCCAAAGAATAGTTGTCCCAGGATCAGCCAGGAGTAGAATAACCCCGGACATTGTGATTCTCTGCTACCAAAGAAACATCTGAAACCTTAGGGTTAACTGCTGACATCCTTCCCAGCAGTTAAAGTTAACAAATCCTTCCTTGTTTTTCTGAATTGCTTTGCTGTTCTTCCTAGAGCAAGTGGAAGGATTTACAAATCTCTGAATTAACCTTACCATTATAATTAAAGTGGAGAATGTTCTTTTTCACTATCAGCCTCTGTGATATTAATAATCTGAACATATGGGAACCACTTCTGTCCATTGCGCCCATTGTGGTCTCTGTGGAGAACCCTTGTGTCTACTAGCAGGGGCTCAAGGGACCCCACAGCTC
The DNA here is from genome assembly GCA_004027205.1 of Ctenodactylus gundi. Lineage (NCBI taxonomy): Eukaryota > Metazoa > Chordata > Mammalia > Rodentia > Ctenodactylidae > Ctenodactylus > Ctenodactylus gundi. The sequence continues at coordinate 90,383 of PVKB01003042.1, read as the reverse complement.
TGTGTACAAGGCGTGGCCTCTTATTCTTAGTTGTTAAGAGCTCTCCTTTCACTCTCACGAGTCTGTGTAGGAAAACAATTCACCGGCTTCCCTAGGGAGGTCCCTCAAGGTGGGCGCCATCCTTGGCTTCTGTAGGTTGGGAAGAAAACCTGCCAGGCTTAATGTCCCCACAGGGACCTACCTGCTTTCCCTATTCCAGTTTTAAGAACAGGCAAGTCTGGCCACGCTGAGCCCATTGGGTGTGGCCAAAGATGAGGCTGTAGGGGCCCAGCTTGGACCTGGGGGCTGACCTCATGAGCCAAGCCTGGGTTAGGAAGGAGCTGCGAGGGCAAGACCATGGGACAGATGGGACCTTGGAGCCCCTCTTGTTAAAGTGTTTTCAAAAGTGAGAGGCTTTCTGTCTAGGTAAGGCTCCCCAAGGGGTTCACTACAAGTTAATTTAGGGCTATGGGTGATGCTTTGTTATCCGAGCAAAATTTCCCTCTCAGATTTCAAATGCTACCCCTTCATTAAGATATTTTGGTTATATTCATTTTATCAACACTGTGGATGATTTTAAAGCCTTTGAAAATACCATCTCAGCTTTTCGCCTGGCCAGATGGAATGTTTCTTATCTTTGCAAGTTCTCCCTTGGCGGCAGCATAGTCATTCGAAATGTTATTATCATTATTATTATTTTTTTGGGGGTTGTGTCAGCTCCTTTATAGGGCTTGTAAATCAGAGTTAAGTCTGATTTTGATCATATTTTCCATTTAGTTCCCAACATGGTTTTGTTGGCATTTTTAGGTGAAATTGTTGTATTCAAGGACAAGTTGTGGTAGATTCCACGGTCTGTTTATTGGAGAAGAGTGTGTGTGTGTGTGTGTGATAATTACTATTAATTTGAATTCTAATCTGTGTGCAGCGATGATTCGAGGTGGAATCTATGGGTGTTTAGATACATAATTAGTTTAGATTACTTTTTTCCAAAACTTATTTACTTATTTGTTGATACTGAAACCCTTTTATCAATTTCCTGGGCATGTTATAAGAAAAATCTGTTTATAGTTTCTTCTAGTTGACCCAAATATTTATGACATGGAAGGACTTAGTATTTTCTACAAGTCAGGGCATTTCATTGTGCAATCTTTTCCTCAGATAATTTTTCAAAATAACAAATAAAAAACATCTTAGGACTGGACTCTGGAGAATTCCACAGTTTATCTTTTCTTTCACAGAAGTGGTTCTTTATCTCTGGTATTCAGTCGTCTCTAAGCCATGTGTATATCTATAGTGTAATTACCCAAATTTCATGATATTCAACAGAAATGATACCAGTTCAGTGGTGACTACCAATTTAATACACTCAACTACAAAAAGTGTGCAAAAGCATGTTGTGTACTGTAATGTTAGCTTTTATTTTTTCCTTGGAACAACATAATAAAAAATATTTAATTTATTTTATTTAGGGTTAAATTTTTTATAATTATGTATTTAGAAACCTGAATATTTTAATATGATACAAGCAGAAGTTATCTGATAAGGCAGGTTAATAAATGTGACTAATTATAACCAATCATATTAAACTAATTTAATGAGAGGTATGTTGGTTATTTCACATTTTAGATAAAAGTTAAATTCTCTGATATAGGAGGATCTTGATCCTCTGTGAGAGGTACTAATATTTTGATGTAAGGAACATACAGATGGATCATGGCTATGATTAGTTTTGGAATTATACAAATAATGTATTCTGTGATTATACTTGAATATCTTTAATGTGAAGTAGGGAACATAATTTGAAACAGTTCTGTGTCATCAATGTGCTAGAGGTTTTAAACAGACAAATATAAAATTTAAAATTAAACCTATAATTCAGTAACATGATTTCAAAATGTTATAATTCTTTTGAAGAGAGTATTTCAGGAGTTTTGTTTTGGGGATGTAGTTATACAGGCTATATAGCTTCAGCATTTTCCAGCTTTAATTTTAAACATAATTAATTGTAATTAAATGTGAAATGAGAATTGAATTTTTGTATTACAATACTTTCATTACACTTGCTTGGTTGATAGTGTTGTTGGGAGTTTATACTCTGGTGTAGGTGGACATGGGTTCCTGACACAGCCCTGCTTCTTAGACTTTAGACTAATTATTTAATTTCTCCACACCTCTGTTTCCCCATACATAAAATGAGAATTGCCACAGTTAGATTTTCATTACTATAATAAAACACCTATGATGGGCCACTTTATAGAGAAAAGAAGACTTATTTAGTTCATAGTTTCGAGAGGGGAAAGCCCAAGCAACATGGGACCACTGGGCTGCTTGGCCACATCATGTCATGATGACACATGATGGCATTTTGGTGCGAGACGGTGTGAGGGGTGGCGTGAGGGACGAATCGCATGGCAAGAGAAGTCAGAGAGCTTGGAAGGCCCAGTATTGTTTTTTAAGTCACAACTTTCTTGTGGCAGCTAACTAAGATCCCATGAGAGCTACTATAATCTCTTATGGGGGCAGGGCCCCCAATTACTTAATCTCCTACTAATCCCCAGTTCTTAAAGCACCCCCTCCACACACACACCATTTAACATTGCCATACTGAGGACCAAACTGTCAATATGTCAACCTCTGAGGGATGAACCACCTCTAAACTGTGGTGTCCTCCTTGTTGTTGCTATTATTACTTTTCTACATTTTTTTCTGTTTCTCGTCAAATGCAGTACTACTGAGTTTGTTATGTTCTCTAGAGAAACAGAAGCACTATGAGAAAGATGCATGTAATTATGGTGTAATTATGAAAGGGGATTTATTTAGGATCAGAGACAGAATAGTCCAGAATGGCTGTCTGCATGCTGGAGGGCTTGAGGCTCCAGTAGCCAGGAAGCAGGAAGTCTCAGAAAAAGAGGGACTAAGGATGCAGTGTCAATCTGACGCTCCCTGGAGAGTTGCTACTGGGAGTCTCCAATGAAGGGATGAAGAAGCTGATGTCCACGGGTAATTCTGCAGAATGGATGATGCAGGCTGACTTTCTTCTTTCTCCCTTTTTCATTCTACTAGGGCTGAAAGCCTATTAAATGGTACCTACTACGATCAGGGAAGGTCTTTCCCCTTTAGTTTGCCATGCTACATGACAATCATCTCTGGAACCATCTGTCAGACATGCTCAGCAGTGTGCTTTATACCAATCTATTAGGTGTTTCTTAATCCAGTCAAATTTACAATCAAGATTAACTACCTGAAGTAGAATTTGACAACCCAGAGTTGTTGAGTTTTTAAGATAGACTGAAAGATTACTAAAAACTCTTTGGATGAGAAAGTTGTCCCTTGGAAACATTTGAGGCACAAGAGAGAAATAGGAGGAGAACGGATGTTTTGTTTGGATGGCGTCTGAGTCGCTTTCTCATTACCGGGACACAAAATACCTGACACCCACAACTTAAGTGAGGTCTCGGGCCATTCATGGCTAAATGGGAATGGCAGCATGGCAGGAGAGCTGGCAGACAGTGCCTGCTCAAGGCATCATGAGAGAAAAGACCGGGATTGGGGAGAGGCTGGGGCACGACCATGTCCTGCTAGGTCACACTCTCAGTGATCTGCCCCTCCCAACCAAGCTTCACCTCCTAACAGCACATACAACCCATGGATTAGTCCACAGGAGCCAAATTACCCTCATGATCCAATCACCACATCCAAACCATGACCGGTGGACGTGCTGCCACTGGTCCCAGCCTGGATGAGCCTGGAGGACGCCATGTTAAGTGAACTAAGTAAATGCATGAAGAGCACTGCGCGATTTCACTCAGGCACCAAGTCTGAAGGTTCAATGCAGAAAGAGAGAGAGAATGGAATGGTGGGAGGAAAGGGACAGAGGGGGAGGTGGGGAGATGTAGGTCAAAAGGCATAGGGCTGCAGTGAGGTGCGATGAGCAGTTGAGACAGCTAAAGCCCAGTGTGAGAGCTAGTTAGGAACAGTGTTCTCTATCTTGGAAATTTGTTAATGGTAGTCTTTCCACACGCAAAAAATGAGTAATGGTGCAAGATGATGGATATGTTAATTTGTTTGACAATAGTAACCATTTTACTAATGTATACCCTATCAAAACATCATGTTATACACCTAAAACATGTTCAACTAAAAAATCTTTTTAGGTTTTTTGGATGTGCAGTCAAGATGGACTACTATATAGTTTACGTCTCATAATGTCCTCCAGAAGTCTCATGTACTCAGAGATGGGCTTTTGGAAGGTGATTAAATTATAAAGGCGTCAATGGCTTAATCCAAAAACAGGTTCACTGACTCATTAGTGTCATTAGGGGGTGGGTCACTGGGGGTGTGATCTAAAAGGATATATTCTTTCCCCCCAACTCCTCCATCCCTCACTGGCTCCCTCAACCTCCACTTCTTGCTGCCAGCTTGGCCAGGCCCTCGTGCTGGGATATGTCTGCCTTTAAGCCCGCTGACTGTGGATGATGAAGAGCCGACTGATACAGAGGCCACTTCGAAAGACCGTGAGAACTTCATCTCCTCGTCTCCAAGTTGGAGGTCACAAGCAGGTAACGGTAACTGCTTCCTCTCGGTGGCAGGGCTGACTACCACATAAAACAACACGGGGAAAAGCATTTGACGATGTGTAAATGCACTGTAATTATTACAGGAGGCATCGTTAAAGGCTTTAGCAATCATTATCATGCAAGTTGCAAGGAGCATAATTAGCATATTAATTCTGTTGCTGGAGTTCTAACCTTTTCAGATAAAATTTAGTTGCTGTCTCTCAAAGTAGTACAGGTCCTGCTACCCACCCCCTACTTTTAGTCCGTGGTAATTACATTCACAGAATCACTGACTGCTGTTCTGTGACCAGTGAAGGCTTAAGAATTCTATGTCGAGCCTGGTTCCTCCAACCTATAATCCCTAACTCCAGGAGGCTGAGGCAGACTGGTAACAAGTTTAAGCTCAGCCTAGGAAATTTAATGACATAAGGACATCCTGTCTCAAACTAAAAAATAAGAAATTAAGAAAGGACTGAAAATGAAAATGTAGCTCAATACAAATGCTCTGAGTTCAATCCTCACAAGTAGAAAGAAAAGGGGGCTGGGAAGAGAACAATATCTGGACTCAAGGATTGTGTCTAATAAACGTAATTCTTCCAAGTTTTGTACAGTGCATATTAAATCCACAAATTGCCCTGACACACTTGTTAGTCTTTTATGCCACAGCTTGTAAACACACTGAACTGTGGGACAAACAAGCCCAATGCCTGCAAGGGCGTAGGCAAAAGAACTGATTTTCTTAACTTGTCCATGTCTGTCATGATTTCCTAATTAACTTCCATTTAATGTCATTTCCTTCAGTAAGGTAATTTTGAGCTTCTTCAGTAGTTAGCTTACTTCAGATACTCTCACATTTGACGCTGTGATGCATTTTGCTGTGTCAGCCACTCCCCTGCCCTCTGCGCTCTTGGTCCGGCATATTTTCTTATCCCAGTCGTGCTGCAGTCACTCACACAGTGGCTTGCTCTGTGCAGGCTTCCTGTTCATGAACTTGCAGACTGCCCGTGACATTGTGTGTGGCCCGGGGCCTGGCATCGACACTGGCTGCTCCTTAAGCTGCTCCAGGGGAGACTGGGTTTGAGGAGCACAGACAGATCACTGCTGGTGACAGGCTTCAGGAGGGGCTGCCACTGTGTGTGTTAATCTGTCCTCTGACCTGTCATGGCTATGACATCCATTCAGCATCTCTCTGCTCAATGGAAAATACAGGTTGGCAAAAACAAAGGAAATGTCTGGAATCTTTTCAATGTCTGTGTCTCTTTGGTGACTAAGTTTTGACATTTCTCCCATTATCTAAGTCTGGGAATTAGCCCCAACAGGAGAATGCTTCTTTCCTTAGAAATTTCTTCAAGCACTGAATCTGTTTTAAGAATTTAGTGTCTAGCCAGGCTCAATGGCACACACCTTTCATCCCAGCACTCTGGGAGGCTGAGGTAGGAGGACTGAAAGTTTGAGCTCAGCCTGGGCAGCTTCGTGATACAGTGAGTGTCAAAACCAAAAATAAAAATAGGGTAAGGAGGTAGCTCAGTGTGAAAGCCATGAGCTTGGTTCCCAGTCCCCACTCTCGCCCCTTGCACAGAGGACTTAGCAACTACTGATTGAACAGCTAAATTCCAAGGGAGAGCAAGATCTACTGGAATTACAGCCATGTAATTTCTAGGAATGCTTTCTTTACTTTTCTGCCCACAAACATAGGACATAATGTAGTTCACGAAAAATTTAATCTTAATGTATTTTAATATGTAATACACATATACGCATAGCTATGTAGTTAATAATAGTGGGTCAAAACACTAGGGCTAGAGGCTATAAGGCTGGTTTAAAAAGTATTTGTTAAAACATATGTGCTAGAGACAACAGAGCCCACATAACCTAATGCATTTTCTATCAGGCTATTTACAGGAAATGTTTACTGTTGACGGAACCTTGGAGCAAGTACCAATAACAGAGCCTCCGTCTGAATCTTGGCCCTGGTTGACAGGCCTTCCACATCTAATGTTTCTGTTCCTAGCTTCTGCTTGTTACTGTCTTGCCCAGTTTTTATTTTTTTCCACTAGCTTCAGAATAGGTGTTCTTCTGTTACCTGAAACACACTATGGCAAAGAAAAGAACGTATCGGCCAGCTTTTCATTGCGGTGACAAAAAATACCTAACACATCCAACTTAAAGGAGGAAGAGCTTGGGCTGGAGAAATGGCTCAGCGGGTAGTGCTTACCTAGAAAGTGCTAGGTCAAGCGCTAAGTAGCTGGGTTTGATTCCCCAGCACCAAATAAGCTGGGTGTGGCAGCGCACGTCTGTAATCCCAGCACTTGGGAGGCGGAGGCAGGTGGACTGGCATGAGTCCAAGGCCAGCCTGGGCTCCATAGTGGGTTCAGGACCAGCCTGGGCTACAGAGTGAGACCCTGTCTCAAAAAATAAAAAGGAGGAGCGGCTTAATTTTGCTCATGGTTTCTGAGGTTTTTGTCCCTGGCCAGCTGGCTCCAAGACAGAAGCTTTGCGGCAGACGTACCTGATGGAAGAAAGCTGCTCACCTCACGGCAGCCAGGAAGTTGCGCAGGAGGTGGGGTGGGAGACACGTGACGGGGGAGGGGCTGGGAGCAGGATATCCTCTTGAAAGGGACGCACTAGCCACCACCCTCTCCAGGTAGGCTCCACCTCCCAACAGCCTGCTTAGCTATGACCTCATCCATAGGTTAGTCTTTGATGTGATTAGTGCCCTCATGATTCAACTGTTTTATCTAACTTCCCAGCTCTGAACATATGAGCTATTTGGGAGACATTTTAGTACAAATTATAACTTTCTACCCCGTCCCTCCAAGGCTCACGTACATCTCATCGTGCAAAATGTATTTAGTTCATCTTCCAGAGTCCCCGGTCTCAGCAGTTCCAGCACTACTCAGAAGTTCCCATCCAAAGTTTCTTCTTAGATTCAAGGCCAACTCTCAGCTGTGAATCCCTGTAAAAATAAAGAAAACAAGTTTCATATTCCCCAGATACAATGGCACAGGGTAAACATTCTCATTCTAAAAGGGAGGAGTAGGAATAGAAAGGAATAAGACCAAACAACATGAAACAAAGTAAAACAAACCCAAGCAGGGACAGCACTACATCCTATAGCTTCATATCTAGGCATAAGGTGGTGAGGTGGGAGCTACAGGGACCTGGCAGCCTCATTCCTGCAGCCTTGCTGATTGCAACCCAGATGGCTCTCTTGGGCTGGCTCTGCTTGGCACCTGCAGTTTTCCTTGGCAGGCATTCTGTCTTCCTGGCACCTTCAACTTCTTGGGGTCTCACATGCATCTTTGGACCCTTCTCATAGCTTCATGCACTGCCTGTGAAAGGCTTTTGGCAAGAAGTAGAGTTCTGTTACACAGTCCCAGGCCTCCTAGACTTTCCTCTGAAATCTAGGTGGGAACCTTGGTTATTCTATAATGCTTGCATTCTGTGTGTCTGCAAAATCGGCGTGATATGAATGTTTCCAAGATCTGCCCCCAGGGCAAGCAGCAGCTGGGCACCTTTGGACCATGGATGGAGTAGTCTCTGAGTGCCTGGAAAGCGAACACTTTCTCAGGTGATCTTGACTAAGCAGGGTACCTTGGGGCTATGTCCTCAAAACAAAGTCTCCCAAATAACTGTGTTTTTATACTCCTGAGTCTTCCATATTAGGAGTCTGGCTAATTCCTGAGATGCCCTCAAGTTTCCTGTTGTTCTGACACAAAGTACTTGGTTTCTTTTCTAATGGCACCAATCTCTTCAGTACCCTCAACGTCTTTGGCTCTAACTTCACATGTGCTTCCTTTTTTGGTAAAAGTGAGTGGTTTTCAAATATTTCTATTGTCTAGTTTCTTCTTGTTGCTGGGGCAGAATATCTGACATCTACAACTTTAGGGAGGAAAGATTTATTTTAGTTCGCAGTATTAGAAAGTCACAGTCCGTTCTTAGGTGGGAGACCGGAAAATGGTGGAATTATATGGTGGGGCCACAGTTAGAACTAGAGCCGGAGTTGGTGCTCTGGAGACAGAGATCCTTGCATCATGTCAGAACAGAGACCAGGGCAGAGCCAACACATACCCCTCCAGCTCAAGCCCCAAGCATCTTGCCTGTTCCAGCCAGGCCTCACCTTCCAGCAGTATACGGTACCCACAGATACACGAAACTCTCAGGGGATAGTCAGATCCAAACCGTGACATCTGCTCTGCTTTTTTACTCAAAATTCTCACTATAAATCTGGCTAAAAGCAGGCAGTAATATACCATACTGCAATCTGACCGTTGTGTTGCCTTGAAATTTCTTCTGCCAGAGTAGTCTGTCCACTTTTAAATTCAGCCTCACATGGAATTGAAGGACAAAGACAGAATATAGACAAGTTCTCTGCCAGAATGTAATAGAAAGGGCCTGTAGACCAACTCCTGATAAAGTTCTCATTCTCATCTGAAAACTCATGAGCGCAGTCTTCGCATTCACATCAGCATTTGGTTTTCTAAGCCTCCACCAGAATTGCCCATCAAGCTCTGTTACAGCGCTCTAAGACTTCACTGGCCTGCATCTCAGAGACTTTCCAAATTCCTCCTGCAAACCATTACCACAGGCTGTGAAGCACACTGCAAGCTATAGTCACAGCAGTAGCCCCATTCCCTGTCCCAATTTTCTGTTTGGCCAGCCTTTCACTGCTGCGACATATACCTAACACATACATTACAAAGGAGGGGGGTTTACTTGGCTCATGGTTTCAGGGGCTTGTGATCATGGCCGACTGGCTCTAAGAAAGAAACATTGCGGCCAGAAGGGCAGAATGAAGGAAAGCTGCTTACCTCATGGCAGCCAGGAATCAGGCAGCAAGGGAGCAGCATGGCAGAGAAGAGGCTGGGGACAGGGTCTACTCTTTGAAGGCATGTGACCTGCTGTCTCTCATTCAGGTATGAGCTTATCAGAGGGCTAACCTGTGGCGTGTGGTTAGTGCTCTCACGGACTGATTGCTTTTTCAAAAGCCCCACCTCTTTCAGGGGACATCTGAGATCAAACTGTAACAGAAGCCTTGAGGTGTCCTTCGTCTCCGAACCAGGTGAACCATTTCCCTGAGCAACCCTGTTAACCCTCTGCACGTGGCTTCAATGCACCCTTCACCGTGCAAGCTTCGTGCCCCTATTGCCTGAGCTCATGTTTCTCCCCATGGACTTTTCTGAACATCTGCTTTCACCTACAGCTACAGCAGTTTTCCCCATCTGCCACTCTGACCAAATCACACAAGTGGTCCCCTGGTGGTCTTGGGAACCAGTGCAGATTTGTACCTAGAACCACCTTGGCACGCAAACTTCTGGCACTTACTTTCTTCATCCCAGTCCAGCTTGCTCAAAATGCAGTCTTGTGCTCCTGTGTGTGCGTGCGTGCGTGTGTGTGTGCATGTGTGTGTGTATCCAGAGCTTCCTGTATTCTAGTCAAGTGAGGTACATGCCTGTCTTGTCTCAAAATTGTTTTGATAGAAGAAAGACTTTATACATATATATGAATACAAAGCAAAACAGTAGGTAGTAAAGGATTTTTTAAAATCACAAATGTTAGGTAAATACAGTGGAGAAGTATTTAGAAATAAACTCTTTAACAATAAAAATTCCAAACTGCCTAATTAAAATATTACTAAATCTAACAAACTGACCAATTAAATAATTACTCTGTTTTTTTTTTTTCCACCTAAGTATACTGGTTAAGGACCAAAACTTTAGTACGTTTTTGTAAGTGACTTTTTATCTGACTCATTGCATCATTCACTGATACATTATCTTGCTTCCAGCAATGTCTGTAAAGTTTTATAAACAAACACAATTCTTCATTTTTGAGACAGGAGTTTGCTCTGTAGTCCAGGCTGCTCAGGCTTGACTCAAACTCACCACAAACCTCCTGCCTCAGCCTCTTGGAGTGCTGGGATTACAAGTGTGCACTACCACACCTGCCTAATTTTTACGTGGCACTGGGCAATTGAATCTTGAGCCTTGCACACGCTAGACAAGAGCTTTAACCACTGAGCAATGGCCCCAATACACCACAAGGCAGCATGTCTCTCTCTCAACACCTCATCCTTTGTGGGGGATTCTGACTGTGTTGAAGCCTATCTAGCACAAGTCCAGGACACTTTGGTAGAAGCAGGCTTCACTGCGTAGCAGGCCTCATGCCCCAATGTCCAGTGACCAACTGCTGGTTGGCAAGCCCCATCCTCCTTCCTCTGCTCCCTGCCTCCTACTGGGCGACCCTCACTAGTTAAGGCCTTGCTAATTGGAGCGAGGCGTCTTCCGCATTATCTGCATTATCTTAGCCTTTTTAAGCCCTGTACTTCCTAAATAAATTGGACTGCGTTCACTGAAACGGGTTCCCAGAGTGCTACTCTGTCGTCCGACCCCTCCTCAGCTGTTCTGGGGGTCCCTGCGGGACGGAGACCCCTACAATTCTTATTAGAAACTCAGATGGTGCCCGCCTCTTGCCATCCCACTTATGTGGATGGTGCATTATGGCTGTTGGCATTCCATCAGTCCAGCTGGGCTGGTGAGTCTGTTTGCAAGAGTAGGCTTTGATGATTGGTCCCTAAATTGCAAGTTGCACCTGACGACCATTCTTCTTTCATTTCCTCTCTCAATTCCTCATACACCTCCTTTTGGGTTTCCTTCCTTCCAGGCTGTGTTTCAGGACATACAGAATACGAATTGTAAGTTGGGATAACCTAGGCAGTACGTGCTTGTTTGGAGGGAGATGGCATGTGAGAGAGCGACAGGGAGATGGAGGGGGTCACCAGCTCCTCTTACGTCTGACTCCTGGTTATGAGCACCGCCAACTTGTTTATGCATTGATCTCATCTTTTCCCAGAGATATGCTGGGCCTTAGCCACTGTGCTAGGTCCTAGGAGCACCATGGCCAGCAAAAAAGAACTGTTGCTGGCCACGTCCGGGGCGGGGGCAGGGCCGTGGCCAAAGAGGTAGCGCTGATGCAAGCATGGGAGAATGAACTTGTAGCTCTGGCCAGGGGACACCAAGATAAAATGTAACTTCCTCTATCATCTTGGGTCTCTGGGTGGGGAGTCTTTTTGTCTGCCTTTCTCCTTTTTGTTAAGTGGGGGTAGAGAAGATCGCTACCACCACCTTGCTTTGGCTGTGGTTGCTTTATCCTCTCTTTCTTTCTTTTAACCTTGGAATTTAAGACCTTTTCTTTCTTTTAGATGTCATTATCCCCATCTCATTACCCATAACAACACGCACATGACTCAGGCTATTATTGTAAGAGTTTATTAACAAATGCTCGTGTTATGCGAGTTTGGGGGACAGAAATACTTTGAAGTTTCCAGATGTAGCAGCTGCTGTGCCACGTAGGCCAGGTACCCTGGACTTAAACTCCCCCGGCCCAACCCCCAAGCGCACGAGAACACGCACTCTTAACTCTTCAGGCGGCAGGATTGGAGCTCAGAAGTAGAAACAAGTTCTTCCCTCATGATTACCAAAAGGCAGATTTCCCGAGACAGCGGCCACTTGCTCAGTTCCGCATCTTCGCGTTTCTCGTTTCTTTAAACCCAGAACGTCTAAGTCCTTCCTGACCACGCCCAGCAATACTTTCTGAACTTCAGTAAACACCTGCCAGCCTCGGGCGCCTTCCTCCGGGCGCGGGGCGGGACTCCTGCCTGGGGGGCGCCCGCCCGTCGCCCGCGAGGCGCTTAGCGCACCCCAGCAAGGATCCCGCTCTGCCGGCGGGCTGAATGAGAAGGGGCGCTATTCACACCACGCCAGCTGCAGTCCTTAGTGTCCACTTGCAGGGAGGAGACAAGGACCGGGCAGGGTCGCGTGGCCTTAGTTTAGCTGGAGCAGGAAGGGCGCGGGAGAGGAGGGGGTCTGAGGTCTGGAGTGGTGGCCGACGACCCGGCTCACTGTTCGGTCAGGGTGGCCCGCGTCGCCGTCCCGCGCCCCACGCTCCCCGCCTTTCCCTCGGGCTCCGCCCCGTCCAGCCCCCACCCCTGGAGCGGCGCCGTCTCCTCGGGTGCTCCCGGGATGCTGCATCACGCCGCCGCGACCCACCTTGCCCCACAGCGGAGCATGCGCAGTGCACCGGCGCGCGGCGGCCGCGGCAGCCCGGGTCTCGGCCCACGAGCCCGGAGCCCCGCTCGGCGCGCTCCCGGAGGCGGGGCGCGTGCCCGCCGCCCGCTCCCGCGCGCCGCCGCAGCCTCCTCAGGCCCCGCTGGAGCCCCCGCAGTCTCCGATTGGGGAGGGACGCCGCCGGGGCGGCTGCGGGTTGGCCGCCGGCGCGCACCGGGACCCCTCCGCCCTGCGCCCGAGCCCCCGCGCGCGCCGCACCATGCGCGCCCCGCCGGCGTGACCGGCTCCGCCCGCAGCCGCCCGCAGCCCGGCGCGGCGCCCTCGCCTGCCCTCGCAGCGCGCCCGGAGCGGTGAGCCATGAGGCCGCCCGGCAGCAGCTCCCGGCGGCCGCCCTGCAGCCTGCTCCTCGTCCTGCTGCTGCTGCCCGCGCCCGCCGCCTCGGCCCAGCCCGGGGCCCCGGGGGCCGCGGCGCCCAGCGGTGGGTATGCCCGGCTCCTGCGCTCTCCCTGCCCGGGCCCTGCAGCGAGCGAAGGGCACCGGCCCGTCGCGCCCGCCGTGCCCCGGCGGGGCCTGCTCCGCCTGCCTCCCCACCCTCCGCATCACCAGCCGCCGCTCACCCACTGCACTTTTGCAAGTGCATTTCTGTTGCATTCAGTTAAAGCCCCCCGAGCCCGGGCCGGCGACTGTGGGCTCCGCGGGAGGGATTGGGGATGCTTCTGCAGTCTCTTTGCAACTTGCGGAGGGGGAGGCCGGTGGCGGGGTGCAGAGTTGGGGCCGGTGCAGAGTTGAGGCCGGTGGAACCCTGGCACGGTTTCGGAGATCGCGTGCGGATAAGTGGGGAAGGGTTGCTTGCTCAGGGTTCCTCCCGGGGGTTTGTTCGCCACTGCAGAAGTGGGGCGAGGGCGGCATGCTTCAGGGACCAGAGCATGGGAGTGCGGAAGGCACACCTGGCACGACTTTGGCTGCGATTTCCTCAAGTGCCTATTATTAGGGCGAGCAATTAAAATAGTGCAATGTTCAATACCTTGACGTTCGGAAATTATTGAGAACTGACCTTGGTAGAAAGATGAAAAATTGGAGAGCTGCCAGCCTCCATATCCCTCTGTGGCAAAGATATTTTCCCCTTTTCAAAGTTAAGAGAAAAGGAATTGTTCATTTTGTGAAGAGAATCACCTAACCTTTGGTGTCCTGGAATTCAGCACCCAGTGAGGGGAAGAGTGCACTCAGCTCTCAGATGGGCTGCTACTTTTTGGAGTCCAGTGAGTGTTCTAGACTCCCAGCAAGGCTGGGGGTGAGGGCCGGGACCTCTGAAAATGCTCGTGTGATTACACTTCCCCACGTCCTTTCTGCCCCCTCTCCTTAGTATGTAGATGTATGGCTATGGGATTGGCTGGACAGTGTATCTGATTGTGTAAGCTGTGCTGCATATTAAACTATCCAGGCCACTTCGTCGTGGCTGTAACTTGCTTTTTCTGGTTCTCCACTCCTCACCTGCTTATGCATGGAAAAGTTTGTTTATGCAGTTATTGGAAAAATGCACTTCAGGACTCATGTACTTCTGGGGTGTATATATGTGTGTTTGTGTCTGTTTGTGCTTCCTGCTCCCCCCAGCTCCGCATTGGAATGAAACTGCAGAAAAAACACTGGGAGTCCTGGCACAGGAAGACAGCACATTGCAACAGAACAGCAGCAGCAATGCCAGCTCCAGCAGGGCGGTGCGGGAAGAAATCACAACGCCCTCAAGACTCGTGTACTACATCAACCAGGACTCAGAAAGCCCTTACCATGTTCTTGACACCAAGGCCAGGCACCAGCACAAGCATAATAAGGTAGGCAGGAGCCTGAGGGCGTGAAGGGAGCCGCCCTGGAGACTTTTCCTGGGATTTGATTTTCTGCCAGAATCTGATTTCATAAATGTTACTGCAGCATTTTATTAAGAAAGCAATTAATATTCTGATAGGGGAGAAACTGGAGGGAATTAACTTGGGATCTACTGGGAGAGAGTTACTGGTTGTTTCTCTTCCATGAATCGGCGGGAACTGGTGTTTTCAGACGCCCTTAGAAGCTTGACACTGAAACATGACCTGGACAGTCGAGGGAAGTGCCGTGGTCCGACTGCGCGGGAGCCGTCCAGCCCCTCAGTAAGGGCGCAGGGCTCTGTCTCCCAGGACACGGCACTTCTTCCAGTCCACGCGTTGCTGGAAGAGGCTTCTTGGCTGCAGTTTCCCCATCAATCTTTCCATGTGGAACTCGAGTGTTTCTTTCTTTACCGCCATTATATTTTTAGGAGGAAAGTGACTTGACATCTTGAAGGAGTTCCGAGAATAGAAAAAGGTTACTCATGCAGTATGAAGACCACTCTTGGTTGACACAATCTGTTAAAGCTTCATCTGCGTTGATCTTGAGCAGCTGGTTTATTTTTAGGTTGATTCAGAAAGGGGCATTGATTCTTGAAGAGATAGTCAATGGAAGGCAAAGGTATTTCATATTCAAAGAGTTTGGAAATCTTTTTTCTGCTTCCTAATATTTTCTTAAATTAATAACATTTCAGACCCCCAACTGCTTGACATAATGAATTTTCAGCACTTCTGTTCTCATGAGGAGTAGAATGTAGAGCTTATGTGTTCAATATTTCACTTTGGGCAGTATCTGTTCAATAGAGAAAAGCAGTAACTGTCTAAACATTTAGAGTTTAAGAAACATGTGTGGCTTACATCATTGTTTTTGTTAGTTTTCTGAAATGCAGGTACATAGCAA
The DNA here is from genome assembly GCA_004027205.1 of Ctenodactylus gundi. Classification (NCBI taxonomy): domain Eukaryota; kingdom Metazoa; phylum Chordata; class Mammalia; order Rodentia; family Ctenodactylidae; genus Ctenodactylus; species Ctenodactylus gundi. The sequence continues at coordinate 75,025 of PVKB01003042.1, read as the reverse complement.
CAGTTATTTATTGTCATTCTACAAACCAGGAGGTAGAAATCTTAAACTTTTGGGTGTCTCTTTCAAGGTTGTCAGCAGATAATAGAGAGGCCTGAATATTTAATCACACACACACACACACACACACACACACACACACACACACACACAGACAGACATTTATTTCTTTTTTAACCAAGTCCCATCTCTGATAAAATGCTTCCTTCATATTGAGTATCAGTGAAGATGTTAATTTTGGTTCACACATTGTACAGTGGCTCCCCAGCTGCTGCCCCCTGGCTGAAGTGTCTTTGTAATTTGGTGGGCTAATACATCATGTCTACCCATTTGTCTTATTGACAGGTGGATGGGGGTTGTTGATAGGAAGAGATATCTAAGGCCCTGTGGGTAAAATACATTGAGAGCCATTGGCTTTTCTTATGAAGGAGACTTTGGTGGTTGGCTGACTAGTTCTTAAACCCTCGTACCTTTGCATAGGTTGCTGGAAGAAGTTAAAAAAAAAAAATCTTCAAAGCCTGTATTAATTAATTAATTAATTGTTACTATTTTTCAATCCTGGGGATTGCACTCAAGAGTCTTTGGGCTGAGCGAGCACATCCCATTGCGTTTTAATTTTCTTTTAGGAGAGAGTCTCAATTGAGTTGCTAAGTAGCCCAGGCTGGGCTTCCGCTTGCTCTCAGCCTGCTCAGGCCTTCCACGCTGCTCGATTTCTAGGCATACACCTCTCCTCTCCTCCTGCTAGGCTTCCAAAGCCTGTTGTAAAGAGATGCCAAAACGTCTCTATGGTAAGGTGTGGAAGCAAGTCCAGTGGAGCCTCCTGTAGCTCTGATGTTGGGGCCATGACTCATGTCTGTCTGGTGGTGGAGTCTCGCGTGGCTGTCTTGCTTGTGGGAGACGCTCTCACCGCAGTGCCCTCGACTTTTTTGTGGTAAAGAGGTGTGCTGGTCTGCTACCGTCACTCACGGAAAGGCGATGGCTTCTCCCTTGGGTGCGCCACTTGCTGCTGGAGTATCTGAGCCTCACTCTGGTGGGACGTTTCCTCTCTACTTTTGAAAAGAATGTTTATACGGAGGTTACATTTGAAAGTGTTTTCTTACTCATTTGACGCCATGAACTTGTGTAGCACATTTCTTTTGACAGAGCTGTATGCTAGTGACTTCCAGATAGGAGATGAAGGTTGCAAGGTTGAAAGAAGTCTTGCCCGGTCCTCCAGGGGACACATAGATCACTTGAGTTTGCCTCTAAACCACGCTCCAGTGCAGGTGTCAGTGGTGCCATTGGCCAGCGGCCATTGTGTCTCTGTTGGGGATATCTGGTTTCCCTTTTACTCTTGGGTCTGAGCCTCTCTCGAACTACTGGGCGGAAAGTCTTCCATATGCTTCCGGCTGTTCTTAGGATGACTTATTTGGTAGAGGTGAGGAGAGACACACTTGTCACTTTGGCCGCTTGGCAAATGTCTCATCAAGGAAGAAAGTATAGAGTTGCATCATGGTCACTTTTATAACAGGAAGTTTTAGTTTTAGTATCTGTGTACTGTGGACCTTTTTTTGCCCGGTTCCCTGATTCTGTTGCATTAAAGCAAGTTTAGGAAGTATCTGAGAAATGCTGAATCACTGGGCCTTTCTCCTCCATCCCTCGAATTGGGGCTGCAAGTGGAGAGTGAAGTTCCCAAAAATAGGTTGCAAGGCCAAGCTCCACACTTAGTCTGAAGAGGTTTCGTAAGTGCTCAGGGTTGATGAGTCCTAGGCCGCCCCAGATGTGGGAGTTCAAATGTTTATTAACTATTCCAAAATTGGAGTTTAAGAGGAGATTGTACCAAGTACCTCTTTGTAAATCACCGTTTCTAAAAATCTTAACTTTTGTTTTTCCTCAAAGAATGTTTGAAATCTTTTAAAATCTCCAGATCGGGTGCTATATAATCTATTGGGCAAACTACCATTTTTTTTGGGGGGGGGGGAAGTGGACACACTAAATAATTATGCCAGGCTCTTAGGTATAAGCCAGAGCAGTCCAGAGTAGAGAAGGACTTTATAGACAGTTCAGATAGAAAAGGTTATATTCTCTGATATTTGGTACTTACACAGTACAGATTTCTCTGTAGAAAGTTTCATTGTCATTGAGTGTGTGTATGCTGGGAGGAGGAAGCGCTAGGAGATTGAGCCCATGGCCTTCACACTGAGCTGTGTCCCTGGTCCATTTTTATTTTTGATTTTGAGACCAGGTGCCACTTAGTTGCCAACCTGCCCAGGTGGGTTTGAACTTGCGATCTTCCTGCCTCATTCTCTTTGAATACTGGAATTACAGGCCTGTGTCACTGGTCCTGGCAGAAAGTTTTAATTTCTGATGATTTATTATAATTTTTTTCTAACTACCCGGGAAGTTAGTTTACTACTGTGTAGCAGCAGTATTAGGGCCAGAAGTAAAAAATTTAATTTTTGTGTGTGATATATGAAATATCCCTTTGCTCTTCGTCCTGTTTTCTGCCACACAGTTCCTGAGATGCTTGGGGTCTTTGTCTGTTGTGTAACCATGCAATAACGGATGGCTGTAGTCCCCTATCCCCCAGGACCCTGACCAGTACCAGTCATTGGCCTTAGGTGGATGGAGCTGCAGGGGAGGAGGGGAGAGGGGGAGGTGCGGGGCATATGAGCAGCCTGCAGGGGGTAAGCAGAGAGCAAAGCCCCGCCTCCTGTCAACACTGCACCTATTAGGTTCTAAGGCCGCTACTGATGGGCAGGAGGCGGGGCTTAGCTCCTGCTTCCACTCCTCTCCTGCTGCCATTTCAAGCTATTTTCCAGCACCCTGCTAGAGATCAGGGACACCCTCCTGGGGAGAATGGGCTTCAGTTAAGTGAGTCCCTGGTGTCAGAAAGGTCAGGACCCCTGGTCTAGGCAGCTTCTGGATGGGCGCTGGTCGCCGGGAAGACCCAAGGATGATGGGAGGATGGGTGCTTCTACCCTCAGCCCCTAGGAGTGGGGCTGAAGGAGAAACTGATCACCATAACACCCACAAGGACTGGGTGCTGGGAGCTTCTGTATACCTGAACACCTGGAGGGTCCTGGAGTGTCCCCCGAGAGTGGGAAAGTGGTCCCTTCTCCTGTAGCTGGCCCTAAGCATTGTGTCCCTACGGCTCTTCTTCAGTATCTTCTGTGCTTTATGGTACATCAGTAAATGTTAAGTGTATCCCTGAGTTCTGTGTTGCCAGGTTAGCAAGGACAGGGTCGCGGCAACCCTGCTTTTACGGCCTGTCTGTTAGTGGCGCAGGGCCCTTAACTGGGGCTTGTGATTGGTGTCGGAAAAGGACATCTGAAATCTTGTGGGACTGAGCCCTCCTGGGGAGTGCCAGAACTGGGCTGAATTGGAGGACACTCAGTTCATGTCTGTGGAGAATCTGAATTGCCTGGTGTGAGGGGAAAGCCGCCTACATCTGAAGGGGCAGAGGGTGGCGTGAGACTGGCGAGCGAAGGGGAAACCCACTGCTTTTTTATTGTATCTCTTTGTCGTTGAGACTTACGTCCACTTGTAGAGACTCTGTGAGTCAAAGTGGAGTTGTATGAGGGCTGAGCATAAACATTCTATTAACAATTAATGTGCTATGTAAATAAAATGGACTGTATTTTTTTTTTTTTTTTTGGAGACAGGGTCTCACTCTGAAGCCCAGGCTGGTCCTGAACTCACTATAGAGCCCAGGTTGGCCTTGGATTCACAGCAATCCTTCAGTATCAGCCTCCAGAGTGCTGGGATTTTAGGTATGTGCCACCACACCCGGCTTATGTGATGCTGGGGAATTGAAAAACCGCTGAGCCAAGCAGGAAAAATACACTATATCATTTGTTCATTCTGGGGTAATTCTGAGACCTGTTCCTAGGAAACTTCAGGAGCCTTTTACTGAAGTTTTGCTGTGATCAAAAATTACTTGTCTTCACCTCTTACATTGTTAGAATTCATTTCTTCTCTGTTGGGAAGGGACGGGAGAGGTACAGGAGCTGCAGCACAGGGTCAGGGCTCAGATTTTGGACAAATAGGGGTGGAAGCATTCACAGGAAACTACCCTCTGCTGTGGACTGAATGTGGGGTACAGAGTGTTCTCTACTTCCCACCATGTCAGTCTGACGACAGGAAAGAAAGTTTAGTGAATTCAGTTTTTGCTTATTTATCTTTTGGTGTAGGGATTTGAGCTCCGGGCGTGTGCATGCTGAGTAAGTGTGTTCTGCCACTCAGCTGCCCCTCTCCCTACTCCAGCCCACAGGGCATGTGGGCTGCGGTGACGAGCTACACCTTCTACTCTACTTCCGTTCAATGCTTGTTCCCCTCTGCTGACTTTCCAGAAGCCAGCTACTCAGTTTTTCTTGACATGGGACGATAGGAATAGGACTGTGGGACAAGCAGTCCCAAACCACTCTTCTATGAAATGAGTTGACTGAATAAGTCAGTCGGCAGTCCCACATTGTGGAAATTTGGAAAACATTCTCTTCTGGAAGTTTGTTTCCCAAGCCTGGGTCCTAGCTGAAGAGCTGTTCATAAAGTTTTATGACTTGTTCCTTGGAGCTGTCCCTACCTCTTCCTGACTCAGCATCTGAATTTGATTGACAAGTCTGGAATCACCGGTTCTTCTTCAGATTTGGCAGAGTGGCAACTGTTAGGGTATATTGTAATACGAGCTTATATATATAATACGTACTTTCCAAGTTTTCCAGGTCTTAGGAAGTAGTCATTACAGAATTGCTGTCTCTAGGATGCAGGTCTGTCACTTGTTTGTAATGCTTTGCACGTGTCAGGCTTTCTGTGAATGTCTCTTGAATGAATTGCTGACTGGACACCCACCCATGTGTTAGAGCATGTAGATCCTATAAAATTTCATGTTGTGATCAAATTGAAACCTAAAAAAGAGCTGGAAGGTTCCATCAAATGCTCTTAGCAGTGTGCTAGCTTGCGAGGAGGGGTAGTTTTGGTCTTGAGTCTTGGGCACTGCATCCACCTCACTTCCTGTATGCTTACATTGTTCACAGCAAAAACACCTGGCCCACAGTCCGCCCTTATCCACGGCTTTCCTTTTAGCAGTTTCTGTTACTTGAGGTTGATTGTGAGTAAGAAGAGCGAGAACAATAGAGTAAGATCCAGAGAGAGGAGCACTCCTGTAACATTTACTACAACATATTGTTATAATTATTCAATTTTTATGTTATTGTTAATTATGTACTGTGTCTAATTTTTAAAGTAAACTTTATCATAGGACTGTATGTATAAGAAAAACCAGAATATATGTAGAATGTGATACTATCCACCAGAGGTTTGGGGCTGTGTCCCCTGCGGATTGGGGAGACTACTGTGCTAATAGTTCCTAGTTCTGGGGTGACAGCTGTGGCTGCAGCGGCCCCTTCGTGGGCTCATCGGGGCTAGGTGGAGCTTTTGTCACTGGTACAGGTTAGATGATCAGAGCTGAGTGAGGCATTGTCTGTCCATTCAGGTAGTTTCCAGTAAATCAGATTCACACCTGTTGGTGTTGACCTTTGTTTGATTGAGCGGACTTTGAGTCAGGCACTATCCTGGGCTCTGGGGAAACTGAGGAAGGGTAATACAAGTCCCTCCTCTTGCTCTCTAAGGGGATGTCAGAGTTGAGGCAGCTGGCAGTGTGGTTCAAGTCTGTGCAGTTATTAGTTATAAGAACAAGGCTGTAGGCACCCAGTGAGAGAATAACATTTGTCTGGGGAAGTCAGAGAGCCTCACAGAGGGAGAACTGGGCTGATCCTGAAGAACAGCTAGGAGAGAGGTTTGGTGAGAGGCAGAGAAAGGAGAACTGACAGGGCAGATCAGCAAGTGCAGGTGAAAAGGCCTGGCCTGCGTGCGGCATCTGGGCCTTCCTGGGTCATGAATGCGAGAAGAAGTGAGACATTTCAGAGCTAATTAAAAACTTGATTTAATTCTCCGGAAACCCCAGTGCCAGATGTTCGTAGATGTATGTACTTACAAAGGACTAAGCCCTAGGAAGTGGTAGTCAGAGGCAGGATTCAAAGCCACGTCTCTCTTGCAGACCCCATGCTAGAGCAAGAAGGGGATATTTTGAGAATTGCAGGAGAGGAAGGTAGAAGAGGGCAGAGACTGCGGAATAGGAAGAGTTTGGATTCATTTCCTATCAATATGGTAAGTCCTGGTAAGGAGATGAACACGTATTGATCCAGTGCCACTTGTGTGGGTCCTCAGGGGTCTCATACTTGAATGGGTAGGTACTGGCCACAAACACAGTGATGACAGCAGCAGGACAAAGAGTTCAGACCTTTGTGAGCACCTGAAGAAAGTAGAACAGTATACCATGGTGGGCAGGTGGTGCAGGGATCTCCCAGGACAAATCTGAAGACTGGGCCTGCACTCCTGGTGGGACCAAGAGTAGGAAGCATTCCTGTTGGTAAGAGACATCTTCTCTTGAGATAGAGTGGACATGTTGTGTTCCCCGACTCCATTCTTTGTGCTGTGGTTTGAATGTGTCCTCCACTAAAAATTGTGTGCTGGAAAATAAATCCCTAAATTCATATATTAGTAGTATTTAGATGTGGGGCCTATGGGAGGTAATTAGGGTTACATGACATCCTGAGGGTAGGGCTCCCATGATGGTGCTAGTGACTTGATTTGAGGAGGAAACGAGGTTCCTGCTGGGGATCCCACCACCATGATGTCATGTAGCAGGAAGGCTCTCTTGAGGGCCAGCTCTGTGCTCTTGGGTTTCCTTGTCCTCCAAAACCATGAGGTAAATAAACTTCTCGTTTCTTTATCAACAGAAAGCAGACCAAGATGCCGTGTTGCCTGACACCCACCCTTCTTCATTTCTGTTCCTTATTTGGCCCCTGTGGGCATTTGCGTTTAGACCATAGAATTTTAGTGCCTTTCTTCCGTTCTGGAACCTGTTTGGGCATTTCTTTCTGGATTGATCCGAGCAGTCCACAGCTGACCTGCATGGGCTGCCCCTGCTCTGTGTCTTTGAATAACGCTTTCTGCTGGGGTTGACTCATCCTTGCTCACTGTGTAACTACCGGTGTCATTCCGTCTTCACTTATTCTCAGGCTTAGTTAACAGAGTGGGCCACTCACCTGGTCTTTACTGCCAGTCAGGAAAATAACCTTGGCGCCCTCACCCAGTGGCATGGCCCAGGGTTGGTGGCCTCATGGGGCCTGGCGGCTGATTGGGCGGGAACAACGCCATCCTTCATGCCCTCCCTGTTTCCCTCAGCGGTGCTGCTGGTTTCCCAGCCATCTAAAGTGAACCTCGGAGCCATCTTTGACTCCTCTCCTTCATCGCCTGCCTATTAATAGTCACTTATTAAGCCTTGACGTTGCTCCCTCGAATCCCTCCTTCCTCCTCTCTCTGCATTGTGTGCCTGTCATCGCCTCCTGGCTCTTTCTCTCTGTCAATCCATCAGTCCCACTGCTGACAGGTTAATCTTCGTGGAACACTCACTGTTTCGCATGACTCCCTTGATCCATGTTCCCCAAGCACAGTGCCAGCTAGATAACTTTCGTGTGGAGGGAAGCAGAAAATGTGAGTCTCTGGAGAGCTCCCGTTCCCCTCCTCATACCGCACGCTCGCTGCTCCCTTCTGCCTTCAGCTTTTCCTTCAGGCCAGTTTCTCCAAAGGTCAGTCTGTGCAGGGCAGGAGGCCATCTTGTCGGGATGGTTCCGCTCCTCTGTCCACACTCAGCCTGCTGGAAAACCCTGTGATCCGTGGCAGAGCCTCATCTGTCAGTCATGTGCCCTTGGGCTGTTAAATCCAAATTCTGTCTTCCTTCATGAGATCCTGTCATGCCCGTGTTTAAGATCTGAGTCATTAATAGCTGCTAGAGTATGAGGTTTTTTCTTTTTGAATGAAAGCATTTTCTTGCCTTCAAGAATGTACATAACAATAAGGCTTTGTTCCTACTAAGTATTCCATTCACACGGTTGGTGCAGGTACCCTTTAACCTTAGAAAAGACTTACTCATTCAGATAACTCTGTCAAAGCCCACCAAATGTCTCAATTATGCAATTTTACTGGGGAGTCTTTGTGTTTGAAATTCATATAAATTCAGTAAAATTCCAATTGAATCTAATGCTAAGAATTCAGTTATAAAAAGGGTAGAGCTAGTTGTTGTATTTTATTTAGAATAATGAGAAGTTAAAAACAATTATGTTCATTCAATTTGTATAAATTTCAATTTCATATAAAATTCTCTGTCACTAAGAACCCATTCTGAGGCAGCTGGGAGAGAGAGTTTGCTCCGTGCTTTGAATAAAATTTTGTTATGTAGGTGTCTTCCCTGGCTCAAGAGTGAACAAAGGAAGCTAATTTTTTTTTTTCATCTGGAACATCATAGATGAGTGAATTTGAGTTCTACTTTCAGTTGTATTGTGAAAGGGATTTGTTAACGAGATCTACCTTAATGCTAAATGCTTTTTTAAAGCCTTCTATTTAGAGATAAGCGGATAGAAATTCCAACAGTTCTTCTCTACTGATGGACACTAATTACAGAGGAGTTTAAAGAAATGAATGAACAGAAGTATAAGTAGGACTCCATGGCAAGTGAAAGTGCTGCTCTTGAGCTCAGCCCTGCAGTTACGCAGCAGGGGAAACTCACCTCTTGCTTGTCAGCTTGGTAGTGTCTACTTGAGGGAACTGTCCTGCCACAGCTTTCATTCTAGGTGTGCACATATGCTCCTGGATTGCCTCCTTTGGCCTCAGTGGGCTAAAGATTAAATCTAGGTAAGCGTAGCTAGAGTGTATCGCTCTAGAACAATGGAGAAATTGGTCTTTGCATATTTGCTGAATTCCAGCATCTGTTCCAGAACTTCCTTTTCCTTACGGTGGGCATTTCAAAATTTGTTGTATCAAATTATAGTCTGGGCCACTTAACTGGGTGCTTTGAGCTGTCTTTTAACAGTGCTGCTAACACCATCTGTTAAATAGTGATGTTGGAAGAGGGCTCCATTAACAATGTAAATCAGGGAAGTCCTCTCCCCTTCATGAGTATCCATGCTCCATATAAACTCATTAAATTGGCTTGCAACTCAGCTCTCCAGTTCCTTGCTAATAATAAACTGCATAACTGTTGGATTTGAAAGTTTTATTAAGCCGCTGTCCTGTCTGTAATCTGACATGGTCCTCACAGTGCAGTGACCAAGCTGGCTATTAATTCTGTGTTCTGGATCAGGAAATGAAGTTCCAGAGGTCTGTTCTGCCCATTTCCTGAGAATTCTTGGCATGACCACAGTGCCAGAACCTTGGTTTTTCACCTTAATGATGAGACCTGTGAGTTAATGTCACCTGGACTACATGCACGTGCCCATGCCCGCACATTTCCCCTTACGTTCCCTGGAAACAGATTTTTGGTTTCTCATCTTTTATTTTTTTCTTCCCAAATGAGTTCTCCAGATAAACATCTTGTTTAAACTGCTGGCTTGTGTAGAACATTTTGCTTATGTGAATACACTTTTTCCTCTGCCAGATTTTCCTTTTTCCTACTGAATAAGAGGGGATCATGTTGGGTGTTTCTAAATTATATGTCAGGCATTTCAGCCTTCTAGAAATAGCTTTTCTGTTTTCGGAAATATATTTTCATATATGGTATGGGAATACATAATTTGAAGAAGTAGGTCTTTGAAAAAGCTGAATTTGGTAAAAAGGGTTAAGCTACCCTTTACTTTTTACTAATTAAAGAAATGACATAGCATGCAATTTAGAATTTTGTCAGCATGTGAGATGCGCTGTAACCGGTGTTTCTGCACTGAGATGATATTTCAGCTCAGGAAGGAAACTGCTGTGTTAATGATCCAGTGTATCTATTTGTTTGTGGGCTAAACATGATTTGAATTGGACTGTTCAGAATATTAGAAATGGCCCTTTGACTTCTCTCACTGCCTCTGTTGTTGCACTGTCGAGGAAAAGGGTTCCGGGGGGTGGGGGGGAGAGGGTGGCGAGGTTAGGCCCGCAAGACTGAGGGGGTCTGCATTACGACCACAGCTGCTTGGATTTGGACAAATTGTGGAGTTTCTAAATTCTCTCTTAATGTGAACCTTTTAAAAAAAATGAATAAATAGATAATAATAAGAGCTCTCACCTGAGACCCTGTGTTGGTCTAAATCAGATCAGCGGTATAGGGTGGTTTGCCCAGTGCCTGGCACATAGAAAGTATCAGCAAATGACACTTATTAATTACTAACCAGAGCCTAGGGAATCTCTAAGTTGTGAACTGCACTTTTATTAATAAAGGATTTTTTAAAAATAAAAAAGAAGGTGGAGTTAGGCATCGTGGTGAGATGTCTTGTGGGGAGGAAGGTTCTGGAGTCTTGTGGTTTCATGGGGGAGAATGAACTTGGGTGATTCATGCCAGGTGGCTGTGGACTTCAGGAGTGACTTGGGGAATGTGTGTGTGGTGCCTCTGAGGCTGCAGTCTCCTGGGTAATGTTGAGTTTATATGCCTGGTGATTGCACACTGGGAGAGTAGAGGGGTTTCCCTGAAGGATTGCCAGCAGTCAGGGAGCTCCAAGGCAGGCTTGGAAATTAGGCGATGAAGGAAGTGTGTGGCGGACTGTTTTCTCCTGGGAGCTAGTTGCCGGCGTGGGTGTGGTGTGGCTCCTAAACACTTGAACTCTAAGTTGCACAGGTACCCATGATAACTTTCCCAAGACATGTCCCAGTTAGGCTTCCATCCACCTCTCCTCTCCTTCAGCTTTCAAAAAAAAAAAAAAAATCCCAAGAAATACTTTAATCGGCTACAGATGGTTTTCTGGCTTAGGAACAAAAATGTAACAGTGATGAAACCACGAGGAGTTGAGTCTCACGTAGACCTCATAATCCAAAAGAAATATGACGGGGCAGGAGTAGTGGCCTTGCAGCTCTGTGGTGGTTCGGACAGTAAGATGCAACGGGACACGCGGTGACCAGGGTGTGAAGTCATGGGCTGTGCACCTGACAAGAACGGCTCACACATGGATACCCCTCGTCTTAGAAATTACGGCTAAACGTTGGGCATGTCCCTCACTGTTGGAGCTGCTGCGTAAACACCAGCACCATGCCCTCTAGGACAGTGGGACGTTGCAATGATGTCATTTGTTGTTTTTTTTTTTTTTTGGCTTTATCCTGGTGTGTAAAATAGTTTTCAGAAATGACTAATTATTAGTCTTCCTTTTCAGATTAATTGCATCCATAGTTTTCCCTTTTCTTATTCTTTTTCTGGGGTTAGGAAGGGCATTAATCCTTTTAAGACCTACAATGCATTGGTCCTGTAGCCCAGATAGTATATTTATAAGCTATCTGGTCTGCCTACCAGAGTTAAAATTTCTCTCTCCATTTCAGTGCTTTAGAATTCTTGGTTTTCCTCTGAGATGTTTTTCTGTTAAAAGCCTGCACACTTATTTGCAGGAAACACTTGTTGGGGACATACATTTGAGAATCTTGGTCGTTTCCCAGAAGACACACCCTCTCCCTCGTTCTCTGTCTGCATTGGGACTATTTATCTTGTCTCTCCACTTGGATGTCTAAAAGGCACCTTGGCTCGTCGCGTCCACGCTGGTTCTGACATCTCCAGCTCCCACTTGTCCCTCCCGCCTTCTCCAGTCTGAGCCAAGGGAACATGGTCTCTCCGTCAGTCAGGTTCAGAACCCTCTCCCTCTTTTTTTTCTCTAAAGCATCACTTTAAGCCATCAGATCTCAAGTGCTACCTAGCTCGGCTGGAATGGCTCAGCGGTTAAAGTGCTTGCCTAAGCGCTTACCTAGCAAGCAGTATGGCCGGGCATGGTGGTGCACGCCTATAATCCCAGCAGTTGGAAAGCTGAGGCAGGAGGATTGCTGTGAGTTCGAGGCCAGCCTGGGCTACAGAGTGAGACCCTGTCTCAAAAAAAAAAAAAAAAAAAAAAAAAAAAAAGCTAGCAAGCATTGGATCCCTTTGCCCTGCACAGGCGGCCCCGCCCACCATCACCTCTTGCTAGTATCTATTCTGCATATACCAGCATACTGATCTTTTTAGATGCCCCTGCCTGTGTCCTTCCTCAGTTTAGCCACCTCCAAGGGCATCCCATCTACACTGAGTGACAGTCCCCTTCCAGTAAGAATGTGATCATGGAAGAAAAGGAAGCTATTGCTAGTTATGCTGTTTGGTTAGCAAGAAGGACTGTGTCTATTCAAACACAAGATTTAAATATCACTGTCACTGATGGTTTACAAATATGATAAACTGACTACCTACTATGTTATGTTCAATTAAAATTTTAATTTAAAAATTTTACTTCTGAGCTGGAAGAATGGCACAGTGGCTAAAACACCTTGCCTAGAAAGCACAAGGCATTGCGTTCGATTCCCCAGCACCACATAAGCTGGGTATGGTGGCACATGCCATTAATCCCAGCACTCAGGAGGCTGAGAAAGGTGGATTGTTCTGAGTCCAAGGCCATCCTGGGTTACAGAGCAAGACCCTATCTCAAAAAATTTTTAAAAAAATTATTGAGTTTTAAAAATCCTAAACCCTGTAATTAAAGTGGATAAGTTCTTAAATTGTAACTACAAAATCAAAATGAAACAAAATCATACCTGATATATTCATAGACTTTGTGACACGTTCACGTTTATGTTTTGCTACGAGGAACTGGGTTCCTTTGATGTGTGTCAATAGCTTGTAAAACGATATACTTTTTTACTTACCACAGAAACAGAGTTTGGTTCTACTTACTTGAACTACCAGTGGTCTAAACAGGGGACGATTGTTTCTGGAGCAAGAGAAAGAATTGTGGTTTTTATTGCTGTTAAAAGGAGTACTTCCTTTTTCCTTGGTAGTCAGCAAAATTGCTTGAGGCCAAAGAAGAGCAACACTGTATGGTGGTAAGGAGAGTCTTCAGGAATTTGGCCGGGGTGGCGGGTGTTGGGCACTTACGTAGTAGCAGGAGGAACTAAATCGTTATGCAGACTTTGGACTTCTTGGGAAAAGCTTGGGAGGCTGAGATTTGATTAGACAAATAGAACACATGAGAAGAATGGTTTTGAGAAAGAGTGATGAGGAGTTCAGATTTGGCATGATTAAAATTTGTGTTATTGTAAAATATACAGAACATATGAATTTCCTTATTAACCCTTAAGGTGTATTAACACAGTGCTGTAGCACTGAGTATGTTCACACTGTCGTGTAATTTGATTATACAATATGAGGGTTTATTTCTGGGCTTCCTATTCCATTCTGCTGGTCTTGTGTCTCCTTTATGTCAGTACCATACTCTTTATTACCATAGCTTTGTAGTAAGCTTTGGAATTAGGAAGTATGAGGTCTCCAACTTTGTTCTTTTCTTTTCTTCCCCTCTTTCTCCTCTCTCCTTTTCTTCCTTGTCCTCCTCCTCCTCTTCGTCTTCTTCAGTGTTGAGGATGAAATGCAGGTCCTTATGCATTTCTTTCTCTGTGTTCCACCTGTGGCCTCTTTTTTTTTTTTTTTCCTCTCCAAGGTTCTTTTGGTTATTTGGAGTTCCTTGGGATTCTATACAGCATTTAAGGTGAAGTTTCTCTATTTCTCTCAAAAATGACACTGGGCTTTTGATAGGCATAGCACTGACTCTAGATGGCTTTCAGTGGTACTGACAGCTTAACAATGTTGAATCTTTTGGTACAGGAACACCTAGTTCTTTGCTATTTATTTATTTATTTATTTATTTATTTATTTGGTATAGGGTGTCACTCTTTAGCTCCAGACTGGTCCTGAACTCATGCTGTAGTCCAGGCTGGCTTCAAACCTCTTGCCTCAGCCTTCCAAATGCTGGGATTATGACATGTACCACCACGCCCAGCTCTTATGTGGTGCTGGGGAATTGAACCTGGGGCCTTGCCCTTCCTAGGCAAGCGCTCTAATCACTGAACTATACTCCTAGCCCTATTGTGTCTTTTAAATTTTCTTTCAGTAGTTTTCAGCAGACTAGTCTTTTGCATCTTCAGCTAAGTTCATTTCTTGATCCTTTATTCTATTGATGCTATTGTAACTGGAATTCTTTTTATTTCTTTTTCAGATTGTTTATTGTTAGTGAATATAAGTGAAACTGATTTTTTTTTGAGTGTTAATGTTGTAGCTTGAATTCATTTATTATTTCTAGATTTTTTTGTGGCCTTTTTAGGGCTCTCTGTACTTAAGATCACATTGTCTGTGGACAATGATAATTTTATGTCTTGCTTTCCAACTCTTTTTTTCTTCCCTAATTGTTCTAGCTAAGACTTCTATTACTCTACTAGTTAGAAGTGACAAAAATGAGCATTTTATTTTTCCCTGATCTTGGAGGAAAATCTTTAATCCTTCATCATTTAGTATGATGTTAGCTGTAGTTCCCTTTGGTTAGTTTTTGCCTGCTTTACATATTTTATGGATTTCTTTAAAAAGGAGACTAGACTATGAATGGAATAATTAACAGGCTGTTAATTAATGGAATAATTAAAAAATAGGCAGCAAATTTTGACAGGGTATTTTCTTCTCTGGATTTATATGTCCTCATTTTAAAAATACAGAGGTTGAGTTAGATTTGTGAATCTTAAGCTTCGTGTGTCTCAGAACCACCTGGTAGGTTTTTGAAAAGATTTTAACGTTGTAGGTCTGTGTGTAGCCCAGTGATTTGCATTGTTACGCATCTCAGTAATTTTGAGACGGGTGAGTTCATTTTCTAGAAGCCCGCATGCCCTATGGTTCCATGAAATACCCTTTCACAAGAAGCGATGTGGAATGTTTATCAGAGGAGATGAAGCATGGGAGGTGGGCTGTGAAGTCAAGGACCCTGCATTGTTCCCAGGGAGCCTGCTTTTGTGAAGTAGCTGCCGCCTCTAGTTGGGGCCTGTCAAAGAATAGGAAGCGTAAAGTGGGTACTTGTTACCTGAAAATGGACAGAGTAGCTGGTTGGGATGGTTGGCATGAGGTAGCTCAAGGAGAAAAGAGTTTTTGAAAAACAGAAGCAGAAGAGGCACTAAGGAACAGCTTCCAGTGGGACGGCTGCTGGTTTGATTAATCATAGAAATCCTTGGCAGGACGGTGTCTGGTGAGGAAATTCCAAACAGAAGCGTTGACAGATCTCGGTGAAGAAACTTTACAACAGGTGAAATACCAATGACTGATTTGCATAACTTCCACATGTAGAATTAGTGTACATTCCTTGTGTAAAATTAGTGGTTACTCTGATACATTCACTTACATGAGCTAAGGATTCGGAATTCCAAGCCGGGCTCCGTAGTTCTGGCTTGTAATCCCAGCACTCTGGGAGGAGGCGGCAGGGAGATTGCAAGTTTAAGTGGGCTGGGGTTGTAGTTCATAAAGGTATAAAATACACAGCAAATTTCTTTTCTGGTACTGCTAACAAGTTGTTGAATTTCTGTTTTCAGTTCTTGTGACATTCAGTAAGTTAGCTCTGCCTTAGTTTTAGGTTTCCATCAGCCTAGGATGTGATCCTTTGATTACTGCTCCTAAAGGTGGATGTGTTCTGTCACGGCGTGCGCTTAGGTCCTTTTCTCCCTCGACCTCCTCATTTCATGCTTGTTGCAGAGCTTTGGTACCTCTAGTCAGCATTCACAGGACCCCGAGAGGTGAGACTTGGGGTTAGAATTCGGTACTAAGTTGCTGCTTTCTGCCTCTGTGGAGGGAGGGGGACTTGGGGGCACAGGAAGAGCAGCCTGTCGCTGTCCCCATTGCTGGTGGTCTGCCCTGGTCTCCTGCTCAGCATCAAAGGCCATGGAAGACTCATGGGGAGGGACGGGTATCACAGGTAGAGGAAAATGTAGATAGACGTAGATTTCCCAATTCCTTATCCCCTCCCATTTTATTAATATATATATGCAATTCACAGTGTTTACGTTGAACTTGAGTTCATTTCGTGCACATCTACATCACGTCAAAATTACAATCCCTTCTCCTCCCCTCCCATGTTTTGACCCTCCCGTAACTATCCCTTTCCCTTAACTCCCATTTGGTTCTTTTTTTTTTTTTAACTTATCATCTCCCTTTCTCCTTCCCACCTTCTCACCCCTCCTTTCCTCTCTCACTCTACGAAGTCCATCTTCTTACATCTTTTTACATTTTTTAATGTGTATTCTTGCATTTTCTTACGTGTCTCTTAACTTTTTTGTGGTTTGATTTTCTCATATTAGAGAAACCATATATAATATTCAACTTTCTCGGTCTGATTCATTTTGCTGAGCATCATAATCTCAAAGTGCATCCATTTTCCTAAAAATTATTCAAATGTGTCATTGTTAATGGCAGAGTAATACTCCATGGTGTGTATATACTACACCTTCTTTATCCAGTCACACTTGGACTTATTGGCTTCTTCCAAGATTTGGCTATTATCAGTTGTGCTGCTGTGCAAAAGACATTCAGGTTATTGTTATGTCCATAAGTTTTCTTAGGTGTTTCCTTATTATTTAAAGACAAGAAAGGGATAAAAGGCTTATGAGGATTTTGTGCAGTGATGTCAGGAAAGTACTGATGGGCTTTAAAGGAGAAGATAACATGGGCTGTTTTGTGTTCTTAAAAGATCTTTCTGGTTTTTTTTTTTTTTTTTTTTAATGAGACAGGCTCTTGCTCTGTATTCCAGGCTGGTCCTGAACTCATTATAGAGCCCAGGTAAGCTTCGGACTACCGGCAATCCTCCTGCCTCAGCCTCCTGAGTGCTGGGTTGAAAGACCTTTCTGGCAGTGCCACAGGGATGGACTGGTGAGGGGCAAGAGTGGCCCTGGGGGAACCAGTTAGGAGTGCTTAAGGTTGTTTAGGGCAGAGAGTGTGGGCTGCATTGGGGTGGTAGTAGAGGAATTTCAGGGGAGTAGGTAGACTTGGGATAGTGTTCAGAGGTTGAGTCTCCAGGTTGCTGGTGATTTGCTATGTAGAGTGGCTGGAAACAAAGTCACAGTAGGCAGAATAGGGCTCCCCTGCCCCAGAGCTGGCCACGTGCGAATGCCCAGACCTGTGACTAGATCACCTTACGTGACAGCAGAGATTTGAAGGGTGTGACTAATGGTGTTGGGACAGAGTGTTCATGCTGAGTGGGAGATGGGATGAGGGAAGAAGGTGTGTGTGGGGAAGGACCCCAGGCCTGGGCGGGAGGTGGGGACCGGCAGCCTTTGGAAGCTGGAGAAGATTGGAACCAGGTTCCTGGTGGGATCAGATCTGCTGGTCTTCACTTGACACTGCACAGGTGACCTCCAGAAGCACAAGGTAACGCTGTGTCCTCTGCAGATGTCACGTGGATGGAGACTGGGCTGGGCGGTGGTTAGAACCAAAGCCATGAGTCAGGATGAGCAGAGTTCTCCCAGGGGAGCAACGCTTCTGCCTCCCCGTGTGGAAGGGGGACACAGCTGTTCTGCTTCCAGGAGTGGCTCCTGGAAGAAGTGGCTGCTGCATGGACAGCTACGAGCTCTGTGACTTGCCGTGATGAGCTGGCAGTGGAGCCGTGGACGGGAACGTGGTACTTAGAGACCTGGGCGTATGGCTGGTGGAGAGAGGACCTTGTATGGCAAATGTGGCCTGGTTGTTTCCACATAGAGACCGCATATCGGCCTAGCCACTCTCACTTCTTGCTGCTTAAATTACAGCTGAGTTCTTCTGAGTCACACAATGACATTTCAGAAGATAATAAGAATCCATGGCTTTGGGAAGAAAGAAAGCAGGATTAAGCACCCTTTAAAAGATCAGGTTTTCTGGATTATGTAGAGTTGCATTCTTTCTTTCTTCGCTGTGTTTTGTTTTGAAGGATACTTGTAAGCTCCTTTGTCGCTTAACAAGGGGGAATCTGTGGGTGTAGATTTAGAAAAGTCTGTTTTTTTTTTTTCTCAGGAGGATTCCAATTACCCAATGAAAGAACCAGCTCTCCTTTCCATTTGCATCTGTTGCTTCCACAGTTTTGTTACAGGGCTTTGGAGACAGCTGCAAAAGAGCTTTGCAAAGTAGTGGAACTGATTTTGTGTAAAGGCACCATATGCAAGCAGAGTGCTCCTGTGCGTGGGGAACAGGTGTACTCCACTGGGACGGGCTGGCCACTGTAGGACATTTGGCAGCATCTGGAGATATTTCTGGTTGTCATAGCTGGGGGCAGGGTGCTCCTGGCATCCCGTAGGGAGAGGATAGGGGCGCTGCCAAGCAGTGCTCATGCACAGGACACCCCCACATTCAGCATCTACCCTCAAATGCCAGTGCTGTGAGGAAAACCTGGAATAGAACATGTGAACCTGTACCTTGGGGAGGTAGGAGCTGTTACCTTCCTGTCGCTGAGCACTGTATCTATTTATGCATTAGGCAGAAGGCCTGGTCTTTTGCTGCTGTGACATAAATACTGGGGCATTGTTGTGGAGTCTGTACTTTTTATTTTGAGGGAAATTGGCTGATCTCATGTTCATTGGAATGGAAGTCAGGAAGAAAAGAATTTGCTAGAGGTCTTCACGTAGGGATTCCCCCCACCTTTTTTTTTTTTTTTGTCTAAGATAGGATTATAGTCTTCTACTTTTGGAAAAAAATTTCATGTTCTCTAAGTAGTGTTATTTTGGACTATTTATCAAATATTAATAGCATCATTTCCTCTCTCATTATGACTAACTAAATACTGCCCTGATAAAGTTATTTTCTTATTTCAGGTAATAATATTACCACCTGAAATAACAATATTATAAATAAAATTATAAAAAATGCTTTGCTTTTTATTTTCCAGCCCTTTTAAAATATTTTAGAACATTGTGATTTAAAAAAAAATGTTAAAAAATTCTCTTTCCTATCCTTTGCTTACTTAAGTAACATTGCAGGGATTAGATATAGGAATGGGGGGATTTAACAATACTGTGGAGTCTTTTTGAGCCCGTAGTTCACAAAGTGATCTTTACTAAATTGGAAAGAAACTTTGAGAAGCTTACATGATTTAGTAGGTTGTGCGATACACCTTAATTTCTGTGTCAAGATCAGGCCCCTGAGATGGGAGATACCAATAGTAAATTAAAATTAATAAATATATACATTTTTTTTTTTTACTTTTGACTTTTGTTTTTTTGCAGCACTGAGGATTGAACTCTAGGCCTTTGCACTGAGCTGTGTCTTTATTTATTTATTTATTTATTTATATCTTGAGACAGAGTCTTGCTAAGTTGCCCAGGCTAGACTTGACCTTGTGATTCTCCTGCCTCAGCCTGTCAGAGTGTGGGATTGTGTGTGCCCCAGTGCTTAGCTGCATACCTCTACCAATTTCTAAAATAAATTATATGACAATGTATGTCTGAAAATGGTGAAAGGTTTGAAACATTAAAATAGTAAAGAGAGCATAACTTCTAAAATGTAGAAATGGAATCTTAACAAATTAAGGGTCAACATTGTATTGTTTCTTAGGAATATTTAACATACATACGTTTATGCAGATGACCATGCAGTTTGCTGTTTGTTCCTGTGTGATTGTAACGTGTGTCTAAGACATGTAAAAACCTTTGGACTTGAATTCTCCAGGGAGGTTTTGTTCTGTATAATATCTCTTGGATTTTGAAGTGACACTGTTCTAGTTGATTTTAAAACCCAATGAGTGGGTTTCTTTATATTAACTTCTATAATTTATCATGTATCTTTTTCGTTTATATCCTAGCTAAATCAGAGGTACGTTTGTTGCTGAACTTACTCTCTGCTTAGTTCTTTTCCTGTTGTTTTTTGTTTCACCAATATTCATTTATTTATGTGTCTAAACACTTATTTGTTCATTACGTCTTAACTTACTTAATCCTTCCTTGAGCATTATTTAATAGATATAGCTTTCATTAACACCAAGGAAGTATACCTTGCATCTGCGCACCTGCTTCGCATCCCCTCTTGGGTATCTGATGTGCGTATCAAGTGGAGAATGTGAGTCCAGAACCCCTGTCCCCCCGCCCCCACCTCTTGGTTCTGGCTTGCTTGACCCCTTGGCTTAGTCTGGCCAAACATGTTGGAGCTGTTGCCCTTCTCCGTTTCATTCATTTCAGTCAGCTTCCCTCCACTGCTTTCTGGGCCTCCCAGGGTCTGACGACTTCTTATCAACTCCACTGTTAGATCTGAGCCCGACCCACGGTTGCCTCCCACCTGGATTATTGCAGTGTGGCCTCTGTTTGGAACCTCTGCTGTCTGTCTTGCCACTTGATGCGTTTAGTTCACTGCCGGCACCAGAGCCTTGACTTACCTTTTAATAATGAGGCCCTAATCTTGTCACTCCTCACTGACTTCCTGTTCAACTCAGGGAACAGGCAGATTTTGTACAGTGGCCCGTGGTCCTGAAGGTCTCTTCAGAGTCCTCTAACTTCGTTGTCCACGGCACTCCCAGGTTAGCTCCCCTGCCCCAACTGGCCTGATGGCAGATCTTTGCCATACCAGGGTTGCTCCTGTGTTAGGGCTTTCGCTCACAGCTGGCTGCTCTGCGTGGAACTCTCTTTCCCGTGCACCCACATCGCTTGCTCCTTTGGTCTCAGTCTTGGCTCCAGTGACACCTCTCAAACAGTCCTCTTCGGGCCACTTCTTGGTACCATGTACTCATTAACTCCCTTTGTCACTTACCTACTTTAATACTTTAACTTAAAACATGATTACTTGCTTTGCATTTGTTTTTTTCTTTAACTGTGTTACCCCCTCCTCCCCCTCCAACACACACTAACGTGCAGACTCTAGAAGACTAGAGAGCTCTAGAGGGCTTTTGCTTGAAGTGGTGGGAACATGTAGTACTGTCGGATGAATAGAAGACTTCGTGTATGATGCTGAGGCCAGTAGGGCAGTGTGTAATCTGAGGAAACCTGGCGTATTCCAATGTACTATTTTTATTTATATAGATTTTCAAGATTCTGTATGAGTTTTCAGTTTTCATTTGAAAATAATGGTTTAATAAACCCGAAACACCACTCTATGAGACTATCATTTGCTGACTAAAAAAGTAAAGCTTCTATATAGTGGTCAGTATTCTTCATATTAGTTTAAAAATTGTGTGAATTCAGAATGAGTGGTTGATATTTTATGGAACTCTTTGGAAGTTGCCAGTTAGAGGACACGAGGCCTCGTTATAGGAACTTTTTGCAGCAAACTTTGTGTAAATACATGCATGTGATGTTCTTGTGATTAAATTGTGAAATGGGACAATTCTGAGTCTCTGTGTCTAGGAACAGACTTTAATAGTGGCACGTAGGCTTTCGTAAAATGGGGAAATCCATTTAGGCATCATCCTCATTTTGGAAGTTACTCTTTCCACCAAAGAGGTCAGAATGCAACCCATCACAATGATCATGTCCAAGGTCAGAATTCAGAGGAAACACCTGAGCCTGGCACAGCTGAGGGCCAGAGGACATGGAATTCTCTTTAATCCATGACAATGGGTCCCTTTAGACAAGAGGAGCCTCCACCCCGTGTATAACTAGGACATGTGTTGTGCAGAGAGGTGACAAGGAAATTAGAGACCTCTTACAAAGACTATTGTCGGCAGCTATCAATTTAATGTGAACTTTGAGCGTTGTTATAAGCAGAATCTGAATTTTTTTTTTTTTTTTTTGCAAACAGCAATAACAGAGTTATATCTCTGTAGTATAGAGTTCTTGTCCTAGTTAAGTTTCTCATTGCTGGGATGTAGTACCTGACATCTGCAACTTAAGGGAGGAATGATTTATTTAGGCTCACATTTGAGACGTTTTCATTCTGTTCACTGGTGGAGCCATAGCCAGAGAAAGGCTGTTGACTACATCATAGCAGGAGGTAGGATGAGTGAGGAAGGGTGTAGCTGGTGTTTATCCTTCCAGGTCATGTGCCCCTGATCTGCTGCTTCTGGGTTGAGCCTTGGTGACCTACCTTTTCCAGCTAGGTCTTACGCTTTTACAGAACATGGAATCCATAAGTATTCCACAACATCCAAAGACGTGAAGTTTTGAGGGGCATTCCATATCCGAACCACAACATTCCTGCAAAAATCACTGGGCAGGAATAGTATGAGATATAGCATCAAGGCTCGGTAGGGTCAAATTATTCTAAGAAAAGTGAGGTCCAGTCTCCCTTAGCTGTGTGCTTTTAATGTTTTCTAAGTGATGGGGAACTAGAAATTAATATTTGAATCTATTTCATATCATTTATGGTTTTCGATGTATAGCCATGCTCCAGTGATCTGCGTAATTACTACATCGCACTTTCCATTTTGCATCTCAGACTCATTCATTCTTAGCACTGATCCTTATGTGATCATTATGAAGGTCCAAGTTGAAAAATCTGCTCTGGCCCTGGAGAGATTTTTGAATTGATGTGATTTTGCTACGTTGTTGTGGGCCATTAGTCTAAGCATCAGGGAGGCCGACCAGAGCTCCTCAGGGAGTTCTGCCTTAAAGAGTTTTTTTTTTTTTTTCTTTCAGGCAGTGCTCTTATTACATGAGCAAATTAGAAAATAAGTTGGGTACTGAGGCACAGACGTTAAGCATGGAGTTTGGTGTCTGTTGCATTCCAAAACTTACTCTATTCTGCTCTTTCATTGAAATTTACTTAGTATGTACTCAATGATTATGGCTAGAAAGACAGAATGTGCTCCTACTGCTTTGTGGCAGAAGTGTGAGGAGAGAGAGAAGTTCTCGTTGGAGCAGAAATTGATGAGGAGGAAGAGCAAGGCGAGTCACATCTTAGCTACTAGATCATTGCTCTGCATTAAACGTTACCCTTTGAGAAGCAGCAGAAAGGAGCTGCTTCCATGGTAACTGTTGTTGTAGTTGTATTCTTGTCTTTCAGAAAATATATGAGAGCTAAAGAATATGGCTATAGTGATACTTATAATTCTTTATTCTATTTTGAATAGCAAGTGCTCTGAAGGCTTGCAATTCAATCTTTCTCTTTAGCTGGCACTGTCGGTTTCTATTCAAAAAATATTAATTGCCAAAGGTAAAGGCATAGAAGGTAGTCAATGAACACATCCGAAGATGCATTGTAAGTGGAAGTGCATTGTCTGAGAGTTCTCCAGAGTTGTTCAGCAACCACTAAGGAAAGCCTTCCTTTGTCCTCTTCCTCTCATAGCATTCAATGGTAATTGGTTAATTTAGAAAAGAGCTCTTGCAGAAGATTTGCCAGAAGGCTCACAGATCCGTAAATCCATCTTTTCCTTCTTCTGTGTCATCAGGTTCAGTGATTAATTATTGGCAAGGTTTCTTCCAGCCACGGTGAGGCTCCGGTGTTCCTGGCCAGGCTGACTCTGAGAGCGAGGCCAAATGGTGAGCGGCTTCCTTCCTCGGCCTGTGGCCTGGGACCTCAGCGTGCTTTACCGACGTTGTGATCTTTTTCTGTGATTTCTTCCAAATGACGTGACTGCAGCTTCCTAGCTTAGGAAGATAGATGTTAATACATAAGATGCTAAAAAAGATACATGTTAATAAAATAAATTCACATGGGGAGGGTGTACCACTTACTGATGTCATGAAATGCTTTATTTTATGATAAATTGTCCTGTTCAATTCTCTCCACAATCTAAATTCGCATCTCACACTCCATGATGGGAAACATCCTGTGTTTTTCTTTAAAAGCATATTTCTGATGCATCTATTTATTAGCAAACACTTAGAAACACTTTGTAGCGTCGCGCTATTAAGTCAGTCCTAGGGCGCTGTGAACTCCGTTAATTGTCGAAAGCGGAGAAAGTTTTTCCCTCCCACAGGCTGCGGTCAGCCCTCTCCAGCCCTCAAAATCCTCCTCCCTCAAATTCAATTGTACTAGTTGTTGGTACTTCAAATTTAACAATTAGTGAATACATTATGTGTAAATATAGTGTAAGTAAATATCACCAATAATGTTTATTTCGTCACTTACTTGGTCCATTATATTTTTACTCCGTGTGCTTTCTCATTTCATTTCTCCAACCACCTTCTGAACTTTTTGGCATGAATCCTAATTTGCCTAGTCCTTACATCTGCTGCTGTTGCTTACCGTGCGGGGTAGGTCTTCTGGGCCGACTTGCTAATGGGTTAACCGGTATGACTGTCACCTGGAGCATGCCAGAAGGAAACACGGTCATGTCCTCCCCCACGAGCTGCCGGTTTGGATGTGACCTGACAGGGGTATCCAGCAAATCCCCTTAATTTGTGAAAGCGCCTTCACGGGACTCTTGGCAGCTGTTTCATTCCTTAAGAAAATGGTTCACACCGTTTCAAAGAGATGACAACTTGGACAAGGTCGAAACATAATATATAAAGGTAATTAGTGATACAAAATGTAGCGTTTGCTGGGTATAAAGGCACTTTGACATTTGCTAGAAGGTGTGTCGCTATACAGGAAGAGAATTTTAAGGTGCAGCTGACTCATGCCTTTCGAAAATGTTAATATATTCTTTTTTCCTCCTTTCTCTTACTTTGCTGTCTTTCCCTAAATTACTGAGCTCTTGCAGTGTGACCAGCCTTTTCTAGGCACTTTCTGTTACATTTCTGTATAACATAATCCTCACACCCATCCTGGTGGGAGGCCGTTGTTATTTCTATTTTAATGACCAGGAAACATAGCAGCTTGCAATTTAAGGACTTTTGGCATAACCCTGGTGCTTCTCACCGAGCTGAAGTTAACGCCTCCTACTTCGTCCTTTAATGTGTGACCTCGGACAAAAGCATCACTTCAACCTTTTGTGCCTTTTAAACATGATTTTCTCTTATGAAAGGGGCTGTGAAAATGCCTGCTGTACCAGCTTCCCCACACACGCTGTATTATTCCGGGAGATATGAAATGCTTTGAGACAAAACACGAGAAAAGAGATGAGAACCACGTCATGGTGGGAAGTGACCCGTGACTGTCTTCCGTGTGTACACGGAATCTCCTAAGATGTATCCTCATGTTCAGGTTTTTACATTATACAGATCCATATGCTTATGAAAATGTCTTCTAGTTATTTATAGAAAAGCCGGTACCATCTAGTGACTTACTGTTCCTCAAACTAATGCCAATTTAAACTGACAGTTTACTGGTGTTTCTTTATTTGGGCTCCTGCATTCTGTCTCCTGCTCTTCTTGTAAAAAGGGAAAGGACAACCTGCTGAACAGCCCAGTTGGCCGTCTTCCCAGGGATGGTCCTCTGGCTTCAGGGGCTCAGTCCCTGCGTGAGGGCAGGCTCCTGCCAGACTCTGACCCGCTGATTCTCCTCCTGAGTTGACGAGGTCCAAATCTGTCTTCTTTGAAACATCACAAAATGTCTTGAATATGAAACAAAGGTGATGAGATTGTGTGAGCTTTCTTCATTAGTATTTGAGGAAAACGTGTAAGGAAGAGCACCAGCTGCTGGGAGGGGCCTTGCCTCTCAGCAGGAGGCTCATGGTGAAGGAATTCTTGGCAGAACCTACTGAAAAGGCATTAAAGAGCCATATGAAGCCAGATACAGGAAAGTACTTCCTGAAATGGTTACAGTACACACACACGCGCGTGCATGCACACACACACACTATATATACACACACAATATAATATTTTGTTAACCACGGAATAAATGATGCTATTGTAATGGTGAAAGCTGTGCAAAAAAAGGAAGAGGTCACCTGCGGTTTCAGTAGTAATCAACTCCTTAGCTGTTGTCCTTTTTCCATAGTGCCTTTGAGTGAAGAAGACAGTGTCCTCGATCCTGGCTTCTAACTCTAAGGAATGTATTGGGCTCTCTGTGGCACGCTCTGTCCCAGAAGCACAGCCCCACAGCCCTCTGTAGAAAGCAGAGCTTGGGCTGGGAGTGGAGCTGAGTGCTTAAATGCAAGCACCAAGCCCTGAGTGCAATTCCCCAGCACCATATAAAGCTGGGCTTGGTGGCTCATGCCTGGAATCCCAGCCCACTGAAGGCTGAAGTGGGAGGATTGCTGTGAGTTTGAGGCCAGCCTGGGTCCCCTAGTGAGCTCAGGACCAGCCTGGATTGTAAAGTGAGACCCTCTCTCAAAACAAGTCAACCAGCACACACAAACACACAGACACACACAACACACCAAAGCAGAGCCCAAATCAAGGCGTTGATAGTGGCACCTGCCCCATACTCTTCAGGGATTCTTGTTGAGATGGCACTTTGCACCCTTGAATGAGTGTCTCCCTAAATAAATGGAATATATGGGAGAGGTGAGAAATTGCTTCTGAATGTTCTTCTGCTCCCCAAACCATGTGTGGGCAGACAGCATGCTAGATGGGAGGACAGTGATGACGGTTCGTATAGATCCCGGTTCTTCGGTGGTTGGTTTCTACTGAGTGCTGAAGTGATCCACTTGCATACTCTCGCCTGCACTCCGGGGAATTGTGGTCTTTCTGTTTCCCACGTTGAGTTCTTACTATAGGCGCACTTTATAGTTATACTTACACATTCTTGCCAAGTAGTAAAGAAAACTGTGTGAATCATGAAACCGTACAAACGCTCCAACGCTTGCCTTTTAATTTTAGAGGTAGATGGTTATCTCTGTCTTGTTTGTATGTCCATATTAACTGCTGGACACTGGACGCATGAAGGAAACGTGCCCTGGAGTGGCAGTGCAGCGCCACTGGGTGCAGTGGCGGAAGCCGTTTTCTGCAGCTGTTTACTGCGAGGCTGTTAAGAGCTATTTACTAGAAAGAGGAAGCAGAAAAACAAAAGCGTACAGTTAAGACGTGTGAATTGTTCTCTCTCACGAAGGAGGCTTGTGTATATAATTGAGTGCGGTTGTTTTTGTTTATAGAACTCCTGTAATTTCCCTGGGCTAGACTCAGAGTCAAAAGCAAATACCAAAGTGCTGAGGCAGCAGCGGTCCCAGGCCTTCAGGGTGGTGATTTGGGACCCCGCGGTGTGCCAGCGATGCTTTTTGCCCATCAAACCCTGCATTCTTCCCTAGTGTTATTATAGTAAGAGTCTTATAAACACAAGGCTGTTTAACAGACATCTTGAAGGAAGAAATAACGGTGACCTCGTGTGTGTGGTGTATGAACTCTTTTCTGAAGTGTTCCCATCATCTGATTTTATACTGCTGGCCCGGTTCTTAAGCTTCCCCATCTAGTTCCTGTGGCATAAAGAAAGAGCAGTCCTGGAGGTAGCCTTTGCATTTTCCATGGAGCTTATCACCTCCACAGTCGTATCAGATCATCCAAGTGTGAGATGGCCATACTATAGAAGAGTCATACTCATTTTGACTTTTTATTTTTAACCATTTGGACGAGATAGGGTAACATTACTTTTTAAAAAGAATTACACTTGATGATGTCATTTGTAAAGCAGTAGTGATAAAGACTCACTTTCTCTGATTTAAAAAATATTTAAAATAGATATTTATCAAAATCATATATTATTTTGCTAAAGAAAGTGATAAATTGGAATAGAATAACCCAGAATCCATACATTCAAAGCTATTTTAGTTGAGCCAAGATCAGTGCAGAAATAACAATAACAGGGACAAAGAGAACATGTCAGGTATTTGTCTTGGCATAGGGATGAATCTATACTTAGTGCAATTGCAGAATATATGGAAATAAAAAGAGAAATAGAATATAAGATTAATAATTTATACAAATATATAAAAGTTACTTAAAGTGAATACAACTATATTAGATGAACATACAAGTTTCATCTGATACATGGGCAAAGAAGATGTATATGCTGAAGAAATCTTATGTTTTATAGACAAATAGGCTTCGTTTTAGAATTAAAGTTTTAAATTTGCTTTTAAATCATTTTTCCTGATGAAGGTAATAAAATTATATATATTTTGTCTTATGGAGAAACAGATACATTGATGGTGGTGTGACAAACTTTTGGGATTGTTTTGGAGAGTCATTTGTTCCTCTGTTTGGTTGATGATGGTGATGGTAATGGTGGTGGTGGTTGTGGTGGTGGTAATGATGGTGATGATGGTGGCAGTGATGGTGGTGATGGTGGTGGTGAGGATGATAGTGGTGGATCCAGCCTCAGTGTTCCACCTCTTCCACGCTTAAGACCCTAATCCATGCCTATTACATTCCTATAATCTACCATACATCTGTGTTCTTCTACACACCTATAATCCTCCACATGCCTGTAATCCACCCCTCCAGACCAGGCCCTGGTCTCCTGACAGCACATGGTTCCATAGATAATATGAACATCCAAATACATGAGATTTTTGGGAGACATTCCAGATCCAAATCATAATAAGACCACATTCATTTAAAAAAATTAAAAATGCTCTCCCATTCATTTATGATTCTGTTTTTTTTTTTTTTTGTAAATACTTTCCTTCCATGCCCTTTATGTCTCCTCAGCCCCCTGACAGGTAGATTTTCTGTCATCTTTTGAAATTTTGCTCAAGTAGCCCCATCAGTGAACCCTTTTGATATCCCTGCATTGTTAAGTGTGACTCAGCTGTGGTCCCTGTAGACTATGAGGCTGGCAGCTCCGGTCACTTTCCTGGAGCGTAGGGGCGATGTCCTGACCATCTTTATGCCTAAGGTGGGATGTGGTACGTGCACGTGCAATGAGTAGATGAAAAAGCAAAAATAAAGCCTGGTATTATTTGCCAACTCTTCCATTAAGTCCTGTTAAAATGAAGCTTGTAGTAGTGATGTAGTGTAAGCGCATTTAAAAAAATTAGTATAAATCTTTATAAGTCTATAAAATGGGGATATTGTGGTGACCACCAGTCTCTTTTCCTCAGGGTGCTGTTGATTTTTATACTTGTTTCATTGCTTATTTGCCACAAAATGAGCCTGGGACTCAGTCAAGGGATTATATTTTTCAGCTCAATTAAGCAGGGTTCTCGTCAGTGAACTCTTCTCTATAATATAATATTCTTAAGGGAAATATGTTTGAGAATCTATCCCATTCTTAGGAGAAGTTTTATGTACTTTTTTTTTTTTTTTTGGTAAAAGCCTTCTGGATTCAGAGCTGAAATAGCTCCCCTTATATAAATTATCTAAATGTTTATACCTTTATGTGAAAATTAACACTTTAGCATAAAATAAATTTAGATTGGAGACCATAGGATATTTGTATTGATTCTGCTGATGTTGTAGAGGTTTTGCTGCAAATTACAGAAACCACACTTGACAAGACGGGTATTTCAGTCTCATGCAGTTGTCTGGATGTAGGAACCCAAGACAAATATTGTGACCTTGCCCTGTATGTTTTATACGGTGGTTTGGCATTTGGCTTAGCATCCCATAGTGTTAGGTGTTCAGAAACCTCTTGTGGTTTTTTATTTAAAATTTAGTATCTGTTAATTTTCTTTTAAAATTTTATTCATTGATCTTGAGTGACCATCTAGTTGATAGTTGTACTTGACCTGAAATAGAAGTCATAGTTTCTATTTAGTGTTTCATGGGTTCAGGATGGTAAACTAGTCGTGACAATAAATATATGATGGATTATCCATATTTGAAAATTTGTGTATTTAGGGAAAAGGTCATTAAACTACAAATGTTTGAAAGATAAGAGCCTTGGTGTATGTGTTCTAGAGCTCACTGTCTAGGAGAGGGATGGGAAGAAGTACATCTGCTACCCGAGAGAGGAGGAAAGTTTCCCAAGCTCTGAGGACCAAGGAATTTGTTTCCAGAGTATGTGTGAAGAAAGGTTTCATGGGAAATGATGCATTTGGGATGTTGTGGAGGGGGAGGGTGAGTTTTCACAAAGAAACATGGAAAGGAATATAAAGAGGACCATGGAGTAGTAGTGGGCTAGAGACAGGCTGGAAAGCCCAGGGAGAGGATGCCTATGTGTTTGTGCAGCTACCACAGGAGGACTGCTTCCCTGACAATTCTGGACTCTCTCTGCCTTTGAAATGCAAACCGAGGAGCGCATTTGTGAGTCAGGGGGAAAGTAGAGGTTGTACTTATCCTTGTCACCTTATTTTCTTGTATGGTTTTATTTTGGATAATACTTTGACAGCACTCCTTTGATTTGTTAATTTATCTTATAAAGATGCTTTTTTGATACTAACCTCATCTTGAACACCTCATAAAGGGTGTAGATGAAACTATCTTTGTATTTTGAACTAAGGCGTCTGCATGACAGTATGTGTAAATGTGTGACTTTTCAAGGGGACCTAATTCAGTCATCCCCAAGAGCCAAGTTCTAAGGGCTTTCTGAAGGCAGAGGACTGTGCTCCCCACTCCCCCCAGCTACCTATCACATTCTGCTGATATGTCAGTTAGAGAAAGTTCCAGAGAAAGTTCCAATTTCTGCTGAAGGGCAGAGTGCTGACGTGATTTTTCACTTAGGTGTGCAGAAAGAATCAGTTAGCTTTGTACACAAAAGAGGCCGAGATGAAGCTCTAATTAGCCTTGCGTTTGCATACATTTTAGTGGTGCAGCAGATTATGCTCTTGGTTTTTATCTCAAAGGGTTCATCTTAAAGGACTGGTTGCTTTAATTCATTCTCTTGGCTATTGAGATCTTCCCAGCAAAACTGTGGCAACACACATACTCTCTTTAAGGTACATAAAAAGTTGGTCTTGTGAAGTATCTTTTTGTTAAATATAATCCGTCTTAAAGACAGGATAGTAAGTTAAACTTCTTCTGTCCTTTTGTACCTATAGGCTGTCCACCTGGCACAGGCAAGCTTCCAGATTGAAGCCTTTGGCTCCAAATTCATTCTTGACCTCATACTGAACAAGTAAGTATGTAATCATAATCCAGAAAGCAGATATGGTAAAACTTCATTTCTGAGATACTGGTTTAGTCAAAATCCTGTCTGTTGTTGAAGTAACCAATATTTTCTAGTTGATTACGTGTCATAGAGCTCTTAAAGAAAAATATAGAAATCTGAATTGTGAATTCTGTCTTTATTTCCTTTTCCTGAAAGAAGAGACATTTAACATGTTAAATATCTCAGATACAGAACTTACATATTATGATTTTCAGTGGAATAAATATTTGAAGTAATGCTAGCTAATTAAATGTTAACTGTAATCATCACTATATATAAAAAGCATGATTAAAGTATAATTAGACTTTAGAGATTTCTTTCATTTTACTTAGAATGCAATTCAGATGACTCCTACTGTAGGAGGAACAAAGTAAGTGATGACTTGCAAGTACCTATTTTGAGAAAGTTCTTTGCTTTACAAGTTGCTCTAATATGGATTCTTAGAAAATTGGAGCTGATTAAAATTTACCCCGTTGTCTCTGTGCATGTGTTTATGTTGGTATTTCAATGCTGTTTACCAAGTTGGAACCTGTTGTTCAGATCTTTTTGCACAAAATGTGAACCAGTCGTTGCCTCAATGGGGGCCAAAGAGCCCAAATAAGGGTAGTCAAATCTTCCTTCAGTAAAAGATAATACTTCCTATACGGTTTGTCAGTATTTTCAGCTCTCATCCATATTTTGACCAGGTCTGCATCTTTGAAGGCAAAACTGTCGGTTAATGCTATCAGATACCCTCATGTAGGTGACCACAGCCAATATCTGAGGAATGGAAAGCACTCTACGAAACAGCTGTAAAGTTTCTTGTACGCCAAATTATGTGAGCTCTGCAGAAAAGGAAATGCAGAGTCAGGGTTGGTGCTCCTTACTCAAGTGTTATTGAAGCTTTAAGTCAGAATGAATCAGCAGAACTCAGTATTTTCTGTGTTAAAGATATTGCAGACTTTTTCCTTTGGTTGAATTCGTTTCACCGTGCTGTGTCAGCAGTGTGCCTGCCTAAGAGATTGGTCTTGCCAATTCTGAGACTCTATTGAGTCTCAAGGTATTGCTAATTTTAGTTAAATTCTTCTACTCCCATAATGCTTACTGCAGCGGGGGCCATGCTTTCAGGACAAGCGCGATGGTAGCGACAAACTTCCCAATGTATTTTGAATATTATATGTCATCACCATGGCAGAGTCTCTGATAAAATAATAGATGGCTGAGAAAGAGTCTCATGGGTTGTCCAGGATGTTTAGAATTTTGGAATCATATCAGAAATGTTTTGCCGCTAATATTTAACATTGCAGAGAAATCAGGTTGAACGCCTATTATGACTAGTTGCTGCCTTGACGAATTTAGAATGTAGTTGGAGAAGGTTGATAGATAAATATAATTTCAGAAGAGTAAATTGTGTTATGTTAGAGGTTAACAAGAAATGTTATGGTAGTGGAACTTGCCTCAGAATCATCACATCACAACTAGAAACTGGATGGGGATGCGGCTAACAGTGTGAAGGCTCTGGGCTGGATCCCAAGTGTCACTAAATGAATAATTATAAGCAAAAGGATGCCTACAAGGAGTAGCTCTTCGTGATGGGATTCTTCTACTTACCATCATATTTTCAAGGTTCATCTGTGTCGTAGCTGAATAATATACCATTGTATGGATATATTTTTAACTTCTTAAATTGTAGGTTGCTGTAGGTATTAATGTGGTAATATGTGGTGTTTATCATACCACAAAATAGGAAAAGTAGACTCAGCATGTGTTTGTATTTACAAGGAGTTATGATCACAGGAAGGTAGTGACTGGCCTGAGGGGTGGGGGATTCAGCAGGCAGGAGGAAGCCCACATCCTGGATCTGAAGCCCTGTGCCACAGTGCAAGTCTTACGTAACCACACTACGGTTTTCCTTTTGGTTTCAGTCAGTATTTGTTCTGAGTTTAGTAAATGAGTTGGAAGTGGTATAGAGTGTGATTTTTTTTTTCTCTGAAAGTGGTCTGAAATAAAAAAAGAAGAATGTAGCAAGACTTGTAGGATATTGAATATTTGGATATTTAAATATCCCAGCCACCTGATTGACTCCAAGATCACTTCCCAGGCCCTGTTTTTTTCTTTTTGAAGTGAAATAATCCTCTATTTTTTTTTTTTTCTTAATCCTCTGCCCGGTGCAGAAAAGAGTTACCAGAATGCATCTCTCCAGGTCTGGTTGTGCGGGCCGGCGATCCTAGTGCAGGGAGAGGCAGATGCAGGAGGATGGCAAGTTGGAGCCCAGCCTGAACAGCTTAACAACTGAGTGACTTAGCAAGACTCTGTGTCAAAACAAAACAAAACAAAGACTCACAAATAAACAACAAAAACACCCCCAGCCCCAGTTCCTATCCCCAGCACTGGGAGGAGGAAGGAAGGGGGGGGGATGAGAGAGAGAGAGAGAGAGAGAGAGAGAGAGAGAGAGAGAGAGAACATCCATTGTTAGAACTTCTGTTTAATGAAGCAGCAGCATGTTTCAAAAAGAATGTTACTCCTGTGAGAGAACGTGGGACTCTTACAAGTTTCTCTTTTGGTCAGCAATGTGTAGAATAGCTGGGCGTGGTGCAGTCAGTGTACAGACTCAACATGAGGTAGCTCTTGCTAAACTGGGGGTGGACTGGAGAGTAAGGACTTCACTTTGTTTGGAACCAAAGAGGCCAAGAGAAACAACTTGTATTGGACAAGCCGGATCACTGCTGACAGTTGTACCGGACCAGCAGGCCTCTCAGGAAGGGAAGATGGATGTGACTTACCTGGTTCCACGAAGTGCACAGACCTCTGTTGTGACCTTCTTCCACAGAGACTATTGACTTGGCTCTTTGCCTCCTCTAAGGGACAGTGCCTGAGGCACGTAGAAGGAGGTGTGCAGGAGAGTGGCTGTGAGGGGTCGAGCAAAGGCTTGGAGGACTGCAGGGACCTCGGTGTCTCTACGTGGACGGGGACAGTCTGAACAGAGATTTCAGTGAGAATGAAGGCAGCAAGGTAGTTCAGAAGTTAGAGAGCTAGACCTTGGTTCTGATTTCCTGGGAATCAGAGCTGCTTGATTTAAGGTGAACGTCTAGGAAATGCTGGGTTCTAAAAATAGAGCCATTCAGTAATTTGCTCATTAAAAATAGTTCATGTAGTGCTTTTGAAAGAAAAAAAACCACCACCATGATATAGTTTCACTTAGGCAATATGGAAACTTCACTTCCATTCTGACTGGCATGGCTAATTCATTCTCCATTCCCACAACAAACCTTTATTGAGCGCCTAGTTTGTGACGATGCTGTGCCAAGCAACACAGGAAATTCAGAGCTTCTTGAGAACTTTTCCTCTCTGGACAGCCACGATAGAGAAATGTGGTTAAAGTGCATATAGATAGCACTGAAATGCGAAGGAAAGTGTCAGTAGTCCTGGGATGTGGAGGGAAAACAGACACACAGAGAGGTGAACAACCCACACAGCTTAGTGACTTGACTGAGACCACAACCCGGGATTGCCCTGTTGCAAGGCCTTAGGGAGATTGAGACATTATCTCAGTCCATTTGTCGTGCTATGACAAAAATGCCATAGGCCACGTAACTCTTATGTGATAGGAATTTACTTCTCACGGTTCTGGAGGCTGGGAGCACAAATCAGGGTACCAGGAGACTCGGTGTCTACCGAGGGCTGTCTGCTTCCATGGTGGCACTTGGTCACTGTGTCCTCATGTGGCCGAAGGGAAAATACGTCCTCATGTAAGGGGGAAGAGAGGAGAGGCCCGGCAGCATCCTGCCGCCTCTCATTGTGAGGGTGTTAACCCTGTTCATGAAATCAAACCCCTGTGGCCTCAAGGCCACCCTCTTAATACCATCACCGTTGGGTCCGTGTTCCCACATGGGTTTCAGAGGGACACATGCATTCCAACCACAGAAGATACTTATGTTCAGTGACATATCTAACTGAAGATGAGTTTGAAAAACACGACAAAGCTGAGCCCTACAGAAATAAAAAAGATTTCGTGTCATTTGTCTTTGATATTTATCTTCATTTTTAATGACTTTAATTCCTTGCATGAATGTAGCCCCACACAATGACTAATTAAAGTTTTCTCTTGGTTCTGTATAGATGATATAAAATAGGGGCTTGACATCATTAATATATTCAGCTGTCACCTGCTTCTAATAAGAACTGTTATTTTTAGAGCCATCTTGTTTGATGATTCATAGATTAGAATCATCATGGAGAGTCATAGGCCCTTCTCTTTTGAAATGAATTGTGAATTAGAGTCTTTGATATGATAGTCCTAGCTATGGTTTGTCATGATTTGTTTATAAAAGTGCTCTCTTTAAAATGCCAGTTCTAATTCATCTTGCAGGATGACAGATAGCCATGCACTTTCGTATTCAGATTGTGTTTTAAAACATAACAACCTATCGCCATTTCCAGAAAACATTTCAAGTTTTCTACACTAAAATAACTAAAAATAATTCAAATATATTCCCTTTTTTAAAAAACAGCAACACCTTTTCAGATAAGAGGCTGAGAACCCCCGAATACTGTAGGGTACACGCTGCATTTCTTTCCTCCTTATTCTCTGCCCAGGTGACTTCGCACATGGAATAAATCAGACTAAACTGTGAGAAAGATCTCACCACGTAAGAACAGACTATCTCGATTATAAGTCCTTAGGATTTCTTTTTAAAAACTCCCTTGGCTTTATTGCAGTGTGTCAATGCCGTGCATATTAATTAATATTAATTAATTTACAGTGTGGTGTTATGATACGTGCATTCATTGTGAGTGCTTACCGCACTCAAGCTACAGAACGTGCCCAGGGCTCCATCGCATCTCATAGTTACTTTTCTTCTCCTTTTCCTTTTTTTCTTCTCCCTCCCCCTCCTCCTTTCTTCATGTGGCACGGACTGGTGAGATCTGTCGTCACATATTTCAAGTGTACAATACAGTATTATTAAGTAATCATTGTGCTCTACATTAGATCCCTAGAAATTATTCATCCTGCTTAGCCAAAACTTCTTACCTTGTAGCCAATGAAAGATTTCTTAGAGATTTAATAGTGTCTGAGACTCCTGCTCATTATTGGAGCATTAATCCTTTAAGCACTTATCTGACACTTAGCTCTAAGAAGGTGCTTTGCTCTTTGAAACTCTGTGTGTGATGGCTAGCCCCTGCCCACCGAGCCTCCTTCCCTTCTACTGTCTATCTACCTTGTGCTAGGTGATGGGGAAACGAGAATCAGATGCTGTGCTTTTAAGGAGCCCACGCTGTAGAGTGGGATCAAGAAAAGGTACAGAGAAGAAGATGGCACATCTGAGTTTTTAGGCTGAGTCATTCAAGAATGAGTAGTTCCATATTTTGGGACATGGTGAAAGATGATAACTTTTTGCGCACCCACTTATTTTCACGGATGAGTCAGTGTCTGGTAGACTGTGTTTACTAGCTATAAATGAATGATGGCAGAGGGGAGCTATTACGCATCCCTTTTTCTTCTCCAGTATCTCTACCTAATAGCTCTTTATCAGCCAGAAGGGTGTGTGTGTGTGTGTGTGTGTGTGTCTGTTGCTAGGGATAAAACTCAGGGCACATTGTAGCTAAGGGCTCTGCCCCTGAGCTACCTTGCAAAAATCAGAAGTTTTCTAAGTGCAAAGATGAGGAACTGAGGTTAGAAATTTTGAGGTTAAAAAAACCATATCTGCCCTGATTCCTGTGAGAGGTCTAGTTAACTTTGTTCCTACAACATCATCAGTGTACTCAAGACTGAATGTAAACACCGAGGGACAGCGGTGCTTTCAGAAGTAAATAATATTTCTACCCTTTCATCCAGCTTTGAACTTCTGGGCCTCTGTGTGCCTTTGATTTGGTGAACTATGACAAATGAGCAAACTGCAAGGAGCCATTAGGTGATCTTTTTCATCAAGGTATTTTGAGGCAAGGTTTCTGGGCCTGTGGATTAAAGGCAGGAAACTGCTCCTGTACCC
Organism: Ctenodactylus gundi; assembly: GCA_004027205.1. Classification (NCBI taxonomy): domain Eukaryota; kingdom Metazoa; phylum Chordata; class Mammalia; order Rodentia; family Ctenodactylidae; genus Ctenodactylus; species Ctenodactylus gundi. The sequence continues at coordinate 38,497 of PVKB01003042.1, read as the reverse complement.
AACATCAGGAACAAAATGCCGAGCTCTATTTTCTTTGCTTGGATTTATATCTCTTCTCAGGCTACTCTGTTGGAAGTATTTTTTTGTGATTAAAATGTTGCATGACTTACTTGAGCATTTATCTTTGCTATATTTTAAATGAGAAATTCTTCTTCCTTCCTGAAGCCCAGGACATACGGCTTGCGTCATGCCTGGTACTGTAGATGGGATAGTGATAGCACTGTAAAATACCTCATACTCATGGGTCGTTCGTCATAGCTGTTGTGTAACCAAGCCATATAGAATGTCAGCATAAACCAGTATTTTTGGCTCTCTCTTTCCAGGCTATTTCTTGGCACATAAAAGTTGAGTTATGTGGCTCTCTCAATACAAAACCCTACAGACCTTTCGTTGTGACTCAGTGTGTATGTAGACACGTGGGTAGTTTGCCACGACAGGGGGTGATGCTAAGCTCATGAAAAATGGGTGCTCCAAAGTGGCTTTTTGGAAGGAAACAAAACATCTTATGTAAGTAAGATTTATCTCTGCCTCAGTAGTGGGTGATCCAGGTTCTGGAATCAAATGTTTCTTACTATCAGTAGACTAACAGCTCTGTGAGCAGTGCTTTCTATAGAACAGCATAGACGCCATTTTCTTTGTGTACAACTGAAAGAGACAGTATTGTCCTTGCCTTTCAGACCCTGGCATCCAGGCAGTTCTGAGAACCTGTGGGTGTGGGCCTTTGAGTCTGTCCTCAGCCCATGCTTTTACCTGTGGGGAAGCCTATTCTTAGCTGAGGGATATTTTCCCTTGTCATGCTTTTCCATTATATGTTTTTCCTTCCTTCCTTCCTTCCTTCCTTCCTTCCTTCCTTCCTTCCTTCCTTTCTTCCTTCCTTCCTTCTCTCTCTCTCTCTCTCTCTCTCTCTCTCGATAGGGTTTCACTCTGTAGTCCAGGATAGTCCTGAACTCACTATGGAGCCCAGGCTAGCCTTGGACTCAGGGCAATTCTTCTGCCTCAGCCTTCTGATGGCTGGGAATATAGGCATGCATCACTGTGTTAGGCTTATGTGATGCTGGTGAATAGAACTGAGGGCCTTCTGCTTGCCAGACAAGTGCTTTAACCACTGTGCCATTCTTTTACCTCCCCCCCCACCCCATTCTTTTTTTTTATGGTGTGTGTATGTAGCATGGGAATAGTGGTGTTGGGGCTTGAGTTCACAGCCCTTGCAATATGCTACATCCCCAGTTCATCTTTTGGTTTTGTTTTTTGAGTCAGGGTTTCACTAAGTTGCTGAATTCAGGCTGGGCTGAAACTTGTAATCCTGTCCCAGTCTCCCGAGTGCTGGGATTGCGGGCCTGCAGTGCCAGGCTCAGCTTCCATCCATTTCTTATCCCTCTCTCATCATTCATCTGAGGGAGGGCTTTGTCTGCACCAGCCCCACATTTTGATTCTTAAGTTGGGGTTGTAGTTTTCTTACTATTGAAGAAAGCATGTCCAACTTGTCTTTTGAGAGTTGGATGGATTTAATTGCAGAATATTTCCTACTGTGGTGTTTTTCCAGGTTTAAACTCACGATGTAAATTTCCTTTTTAAAGCTCTCATTTAAGGGAAGATGGTAGGTGAGCTCCCTTCCCTTTTTATGACTTAAGTGTGTGGCTTTTGAATTCTACTTTGAATTCAGAGGGATTTATAAAAGCTGCTAAATTGAGAAAAGAGGTTTAATTAGGGCACCTGCAGGAAAATAATTGCATGTGTATTTGTTTCCTGTTTCCAAGAATAAAACTTGTAGCTGTTTTAGTTGACTTCTTTTTTGTTGTTAAACAGTAGGATTCGGTAAGACCTTACACGCCACGTGGGATTCTCCAGTCCCCTCTTACCCCTGTGGAGAGAGGTCTGCATGAATTCTTTTCTCACTGATTTTCTGTATTATTTTTCTTCCCTGTTCCAGTTTTTGCACCTACAAGCCACTCACTTTTGGATACTGAATTTTAGCTTTCTTCAGTCATTTACTGGCATTCTTTGGGCATTGGTTCTGAGATTGCGACTGTCCCAGAGAAAACAGCCCAAATTCTCTTCACATAGAATACAAAATAAGGATGTAGGCCATTTTTCAAGAAGTGGTTGGAACATTATGAAATATATGAAAAATACTATATTTCATACATGTGAGAAGCTATTTGTAGTTTCTCCCTGAAAGTGCTCATTATTATTGAGTAGACATTTTTGAGGTTTAAAACAGGGTGTTTTGAAGTCCTTAAGAACCTTCTGCAAAGGTAAAACCAACTCAAGTTGATTCTGCCAGACTTTTGCTGTCTCAGCATTTTACAGATGAGCTAAACTTACTGTACTCCTTGAATAGATATCACATGAAATTGTTCAATATAATATGTGTACAATTACGTTGAAATGTGAGTAAATGTTTTAGCATTCTGATTAGAATTGAGACACAGCATCCTAAATGTGCTGTTACTGTTTTCTTTAGACCAAATACTAGGCTATTGCAGAAGTCATGTCTGGTACTGAGCACTGGCCTGTACTTCATTGGTTGTACTGGGGAGCATAATCCTAACAATGCACTCACTACCTTTGGGAAGTGACAGTCGTATATATAAAAGCAACATGGAACCCGTAAGTGTGAAGCATGATGCTTTTTTTCCCCCACTATTTTTATTAATATACACATGTAATACATAGTATTTACAATGAATTTGGGTGTTTCGTACACCTATGTATCATATCAACTTTAGAATCCCTTCCCATTTTCTACCCTCCCACCCCCTCCCTGTCCCTTCCCCCAACTCTGGCTATCACTTCATATGGTTCCAAAGAATGTCTGTGTTCTGGGTTTTCCAAGTCAGAGAAACCATACGCTGTTTATGATGCTTTTGTGCTTACTCTTTATTGTATTTATCGTTCTTAACATACTACCTTCCCACTCGGGTTGGAAACTTCTTTTTTTTTGCATCCAGAAGCAAGTACCAGTGTATGTGTCTGTAGGGGCAGAGCTGCTGGTTAAAGCGACTGTTTGGCTATTTTGTTTTTCAAAGCACATCATCTTCTGATGACTTCTACCAAAAATGTCATAAATAACTGCGTGTATTTTCTCCTGTTACCCACGAGAGAGCAGAAACTTGTCCTCTCTCGTCAGAAATTTATAAGACTATATCTTTGTAATTATAATATGTTGTTTATTGACTCCTTAATGTATAATATGAGTATGAGTGGTAAAAATCACTATTTTTTCCATTGGCTTTTAAGGCCAGTAGAGAAGAAGGCAGTCACTCATAAATAACATGCATTGGTGATTATAACGTATGCCCCTGTAAGTTTCAAACAAATGTCAGCCTCAGATGGTTGTGTTTAGCATCTTCCTCATTCATCATATGCTAAATCATTGATCTGGGAAAGGCTTCGTTTTCTAAAACATATTTTCTTTCTTGTTTATTTCTGGTCATTTTCTTATCATCTATGTGTACATCCTAATAAGACAATCACCTTGTTGTGTTTTACACAATCTTATATTTGTATGTGTTGTTATAGAATATATGATATAGTTTGTGGGCATGGATTTTATTTTAAATAAGCAGTATTATGTTCTAGATCTTTATTCAATGCAGTGTCAAGTTACAGATCTATGTCTATAACTGTGCATATCTTTTCATGATATCTAACACTCTTTTGTTCCCCTAGGGAGGGAAATCTAGGTTTTTCTCTGGTGTTCTACAATCACAGCCATACTGAATGTAATATGTAATTATAATAGGTGTGAACCAGTATAAAAGTAGCCCACGTGTTGGCATGGGATCTTCTTTGGTACATGAACTCAGGAACAGGATTCCTGGCATGTACATAGTTTGATGAGGTGCTGAGGGATTGTCCTCCACAATGGTCACCCTAGACTGTGCTTAAGCAAAGTGTGGTGCTTCATAGAACATTCGTGTTTTGTGTTCTGTTGTAGGGCAGAGCAAGCGATTCCCTCCTACCCTGATATAGTTCCTCTATGTGGTGGAGAAGGTAATTGCTTATGTTTATTAGTGATTTCCAAAAGATGGGATTAAGTTTTATCAGTGGAAGTAGATCTTCAGTGTAAATAAGTTGTCTATGGGATTGGATTAGTCTGTTCTGGCCATTGTGATCCTCAGGGGCACAGAGATTTACTCTTCCAGTGCACTTTGTGGTCCCTTTTTGTCATGATGTTGGTCTGAAAAACTAGTATAATTAAAGAAGAAAAGCGTATTCACTCAACAGGATTAGATTCATATTTCTTCAAAGCTAAATGTCATACCAGGTTCCGAGAGGGCCCTGGGTATTTGTGAAATAAAGAATATGAATTTGGAAAGCTGAATTTCTTACATATTTCTTTCTTAGTAGACAAGTAAACAAGGTGCCTATGTGAAAGTTAGATGGTGAGGGTAGGGGTTGGGGAGGGGAAGGGATTATAATTTTGACATGATACGTATGTGCACAGAATGCTCAAGCTCGATGTTAACGTTGTGTGTCATGTAGGTATATTGATAAAACGGGGAAAAAGTTTAAAAAAGAAGGTTAGATGGTAGAAAGTGTGGGGTGAGAAGGAGAATGGGGAGGAAGCAGTATGTCACCTGTCAGTACCTGAAACTGTGCCCAAGGCAGGTTCAGGCTCCATCAGGATTTATATGATGAATGAATTGATATGAGATGTGGTGAGAAGGATGCTTCAGATTTGTAGTGAAATATTTTGAATTGCATCCAGTTCTGCCACTGGGTGAAATCATGGGCCACTTTCAGCCTCATTTCACTAAATGGTGAATTGAGACTGATGGGAGTGTTCACTGAGGAGCAGGGCGCAAGCGGAACCTGTGTGGCTAATGGCTCTTACCAGGTGTTTGGTTCCTTCAGCAAAGTATAATTTTTATTACAAGATCAGTAATAAGGTTTTTTTTGGCAAATATTCTAAAATTTGATTCTGCTCTTAGCCTTTTAATGGTGCGTGTAGGGATTAAGAAGCCGGCTCTTATTTTCTGTTTTGCTTTTCATGGAATACTTGATAGAAAATATCATAAGGTTCTATTTAAAATTCCCTCAAAATTATCATGAATTCCTTTATACAACTGTGTGTGCTATGGCTATGTAAATTTTGACCTATTTTTCTGTCATCTAAAACATATAAAGGGCTATTTTTAAAGTTATTGTATTGTGAAGCTTCATTTATACAGAGTTGCTGGAAATAAATTGCTCCACAGTAAGTTGGTTTCCCAAATATCTAAAGTTTATGCCTTAATATATCAAATTTAAAAAGGCATTTTAAAAAAGTCCTCTAACATGTTAAATATTTTTCTGTTTTGGGGGTAGAATTTCTTAGATATAATTTTACTTTTTTATATGCAAGGATATTACTTTGCCTGCTTGACTGGTAAAATGCTGGACTTCGTGGCTTTCTTCATGTAAGACATCACTTTTGCTTTCAGTGAACCAGTCATTTCCATGTAGCTCTTAGTAATTTGTTCCTTGTAATCTGCTAGAGTCAGAATAAGAAATAACCAGGACTAGGGGTATATCTCAATGGTAGAGTGCTTGCCTGGCATAAGTGAGGCCCTGCGTTGATTTCCTAGTACTGCCAAAAAAATTGTTAGCAATTTATGTAAGCCAAAAGTTAGTACCTTTAAATAAAGAGTTAAGGTGTTTGCCCAAATCCTCTCCCTTTTAAATAGTGATTTTGAAGGCTACACAAGCCTTTTTTATTTTATAACCTGGCCATGTTCTAGGTGCTTCAAGTATCAGAATCTAACATCAGGATAAGAAAGGGTTTTATTTTGCTTTATAGCAGAATACCTTAGAAATGTAGCTACTGACCTGACACATACTTTGTAATTTGCAGAGTCATAGAGTTTGCACTAACTTCTACTATTTGCAGATGGAGATCCTGCAATTCAGCAATGGACGCTGTTGCCCAAGAGCTCCTGAATGAAATAGGGTGACCCAGGAACTTGGGCCTCTGTGATTCCTGGCCGTAGCTCTTACTGTTCCCCACTTCTCATATGGAGGGGATTGTCTCTAAGGCTCTTACATGTGTGAGCTCCAAGCTATATACATGGAAAATTATTAAATTGTGCCCTATACCTAAATAGTGAAGATTTAACAGAAAGAACAAAGAGTGTGCCAGAACTTGGATGAAGGTGCTGGGGCTGGAAGTGAAGGAGCAGAGCTTAAATGACAGATTTAACTCACACAGGGCTTTACTTTCATGATCTTGGCAGAACCAAGTATTTTGCCATGCAAGAAGGGGCTATCAAACCTACCAGTGAAGATGACCTATACCTGAAAGGGGGTGTATCTTTCCGCGTGGCTATATATTTGCAAACTGAAGTTTCTAACAATGCTGGTTTAAATCTGGTTTTCATCTCCAGATGAAAAGATAGGAAAAGATAAAAAACTTAATAAAAACCGATTGAGTTAACAGGACAAAAATCCAGCAGCAGTGATAGACTTACTGAGCATCGGTTACTTCATCATCCCTGTTTACAACTGATGAGACCCAGGCACGGAGGAAATAAAGCCTCACATGTTAAGTTTATATATCTGGTAGCCCTGGGATTTGAAGAGCGCCTGGCTGCATATTCCTTTGACTCTCTCTAAAGAGGCCGTCCCTTCTAGTCGCAAGTGCAGGGGCAATCCAGATATTTACCCAGCTTGCTCCAGAGAGGGAGGGAGGGAGGAAGGGAAGGAGAGTGAGAGTGGGGGAGGGGGAGGGAGGGAGAGAGAGAGAGAGAGAGAGAGAGAGAGAGAGAGAGAGAGAGAGAAGCAAAGACAGGAGAGAGGAGAAAAGAGAAGAGGGAACGGGGGAGGGAAGAAGGGAGAGAAATTTGTTTCTTATGGGCAACGAGGATTCACATTGTTCCTGTGACTTTCCAGCCTTTTAGTTGTGTGTTGATACTTTATAAAATCTTCACGTGAAGAAGGATTAGATGTAAAGCTTAGAGTTCTTACGCCACAAGTAGGCCCTTCTTTCCCCTTAAATGAGCTCTTAAAGAGCACTGGGCTCTGTTGAGGTTCTTACCGAGGTTAGGTAGGCCATTTCTTTGTCCCATCCACTACATTCTCTCCCCGTCAAAGGCAGTCACTGTCACATGTGAACAAGTTTTGCAAAGCAAGGGACTTATGGGAAGGGATTGATTCATTAACCTGCAGGATGGTGGGGGAACAGAGTGCAAATGCAGATAGTAGTAAGTGAGTTGGGGAGACTTGGTGGCCTTGGCCTTTGGCTCTGGCTTTGTTGAGAAGCTACTTTGCAGAGGAAAACTTGAGCCAAGCGGTCTATCTCCAAGGTCCTTTCCGTACTCCGGTACCAGCTCTCAGATATCTTCTTGTTCCTCATCCCCACAGGCTGGTCTTTGTTCTTTTCAGACATTTCCTTAATTACAGCCTGAAATCTGCATTGTATTTGCATGAGAATGCTGAAAGATGACCTTCTAGTGGATGTCCACCCAGCGTTGCAGATCTGGTCTTGCTTTTTGTGTGGATGTTTACTGTGAAGGGTAAGACCTCTCCTGCTTTATTTGGAAATTTAAAAAATCTTCCTTCAGGTCACAAAGCTGTCTATGTCTAATTTTTACACAGGTGGGGAGTTATGTCCTTTAGTTTTGTCTAAGTAGAACGAGAAAAATCATGTTTTCCAGTTAATCATACTTATATTTTGACATCGAGCAGCAGGCATTTGTCAAAACGACTGGTCGTGCAAACCTAGCAGTGTAAATGCAAAGGAGTGGGATGGCTAGAATCATTTTGAAAAATGCAAAAAGGGGATCAGAGGATCTCGAAGGCTGTGGGATCAGATCGTACTGTGTCTTGCCATGACAGCAGATTCTCATCTATTTTAAGGACTCTGGCCTTTCAACATTCACATATGAAAAGTGAGGACTATTTTTTTTTTTTTTTTTTTTTTAGCTGTAAGGAAGTGTGTTTTACATTTTGACAGTCACTGAAGCCATGGCATTTCACCTGGCCAGTTGCAATTAGGTCCCTGAGTGGTGTGGGCTTGTATATGAATTTTCCCAGTTGCTCCCCCGAAAGCTGCACTTTTCTTAATGAGGTTTTGTCTGAATATTTAGTACTTTTTTGGAGTCATAGTTTTATGGTTGTGTCTGGTCTCACTGATAACAAAAAGCATATGAAGATGCTTTTAAGCTTATGTAGGCGTCTTGAAGCTTTACAAGAGTGTTCTTTTTTCCTCAGAGACTTTATTCCAGCCCTGACATTTATGAGCTGGGAGCAGATGGTGATTGTAGATCACAGATCTGCAGGCCAGTGACCCCTGTGCCACCGGCTTGAGTTCCCTGTGTTTTGGGGTCTGTTTTCTTCTGGAGGAAAATATTACAGCCTGGAGAAGAAGAGATAAAGAGTTAAGTTTCTCTTCTTTTAAAAAGTTGCCTTGCTTACCTTTACCTACTTAGTTTTAGAGAAGTAAAGGGCACAGTCAAGCCTTTCTGTCAGGTATCTGTTAAACTAGATGTTCGCATATGTGGAGCATCTACCTACCTACCAAATTCTACGTGTTGAAGGAGGCATTTGTATTTGGATAACCAAGACCTCATCTTGTATTTGAGAAGGGAGCAACCGCAGAAGACTTGGAATAGAAGTACCTTAGTTAAAAACAACCTATAACAGAGATACATGCACACCTATGTTCATAGCAGCACAACTAACAATAGCTAAAATGTGGAAGACACCAAAATACCCATCGACAGACCAATGGATACATAAATGGTGGTATTTATACACAATGGAATGCTACTCATCTACAAAGACAGATAGGTTGGAGGCTTTTGTAGGTAAATGGCCAGTGACTCAACTGGAGATCGTCATGCTTAGTGAAGTGAGTCAGAAGCAGAATGTGAAATATCTAATGGTTTCCCTGATATGAGAAACCCAGATCACAACTATTTCATAGAACTAAAAGTGGGGAATAATGGGAACTGGAGGGAAGGGGTAAAGAGTGGGAGAGTCAAAAAAGAGAAGGGAGGAATTTGTAACTTTGCCATGAGGTATGTATGTGCACAGAATATTCAAGGTCAACTTTATGTATTGCATTTATACATATCAATAAAAAGGGGAAAAGGGAAAAAAAGACAAAGCACCCTAGAAGCTGTGTGGGGCTACTTTTCTCTCACTGGCCAGCTTCAGTTTTCACTGGATTTTAACCCAAACCAAGGTTCGTTAAAGTAGTAATTTTCCTTGGTTTGGAACAGCCATCAACTTCACTTGATTCCTCCTTCATGTTAAAATTATGGAACTGTTGTTGCTGAAGTATCTGATCATAAGTAGCTTACCGAGAACGCTTAGATCAATTTTCTTTTCTTTGTCAGTGATCTTCGTACTTGTGAGTCATGAGTAGCTACTCAATCAAAAGCAATTTTTGTTGGAAATTTTTTTGTGAAAATGATACTACTCATTATCAAATTTCCAGACAACATAAAAATGTGTCAAAGAAAAAGTGAAAGGTAGATTTCAATTTGTAAGTAACTGTTTTATGTATTTGTAAATTTAATTGCTCTCAATATACACTTTGTGTGTACTGATGGAAGCTTGGTAGATAGTTTACAAAAGTGAGATTATTCTATGTAATATTTTAAATATAAATAAACTTAACAAAATTGCATTTCCTAAGTATGACATTTAAAAGAAAAATAACAAATTAAAGGAATTGCTGAAGAATGAATATTTTGCTGGAATAAATGAGATTGTGTGCTTAAAAATTCCAAGAAAGTTATGCGCATCATTGTTTGGAGGGACGTAAAAAAATATCTTGGTTTGATGACTTATTTAAAAGAAGAATAGTATTATTATTGAGTTTGAAAGATTTGCATTTTGTCTAGTAGCCAGAATCCCCACCATACATGTAAGTTCTGCACTTAAAGTAACTTAAAAGGCTCCTCATGGGCGTTCCTTCTATATTTCTCCATTCATCCTGGGTTATTTGTGTTTTGCTTGGCTGGAATTAATTGAAAAGCAGATTACCCAAATAGAGTTTTGAGTGTGTGTCCCTTAAGTTTATTTCTAAGTAAATGTTTATGTCTTGCTTTTCCACTTGAAGAATAACTTGGCTGAATGAGAAGTTGGATCGTGCTTTCCCTGGGGCTTTGTAGAAATGGCTTCACTCTCCTAGGTCTGACGGATTTCTGCAAGTGAGTCTGAGACAACCGAGTCTCCCGTCTTCGGAGAACTTGCTTTTTTGTCTTAGATGATCACATGATTTTTTTCTTATCTGCAGCTTCACTTGAATTAATAGCAGAATTCATGTTAGTGGTGTTTTATCAGTTTTTCTAGTGACATGGTTTGCCCCTTTGAGTTGCATATTCAACCGTTTCTTGAATTTTAGTGAAGTTCTATCCTATTTTTGCCTATATTTTCTCTCCTATGTATTTTAATGTTTTCTTCAAGAGTCCAGTAGGGTGTGTATGTGATCTGAGTCGTCATCTATCTCTATATCATTTTTCTTTACTGCTTTTCATTCCTTTTCTGTTTCTAATTTGATTTGCATCCTTGGATATTTACTTTTAATTTCATCTTTCCCTTCTGAGCTTCACTTGCTTTCTTTTCATCTTCCTCTATGTTGTATCTCTTCACTCCTTTAAGAAAAAGAGGTTGCTTCTGTAATTTCTTTGAGGCCACGTATCTGAACTTTCCTCTGTTTTCTTGTGGTGTGCAGCCTTCATCTCTGGACTTTGGCACACTTCTTCTTGCTTCCTCAGTATCTTTGCCGAGGCCCTTGCTCTGTCTTTTTTTTTCCTCCTCTCTCTTTTTTGTCTCCCTTGCTCATCTGTGGGGACAGCTATTAGCTGAAGTAAGTGCAAGGAGAGTGGGGAGAGGATATAGGGGCTTCCTAGGTGGCTTGGAGTTTGTGGCTTCGATCACTCTCTGCCGGTCTGTTCTTGTCCTCCTGGAGAGGTGTGCCCTGGAGGTGACAGGGTCAGGGAGATAACTACGTGTATCTCCTTGGAGCTCTGTGTGGTGACCTGCCCTCACTCCACCTCCTGAAGGTCCCCTGGCCTGTTCAGACTCTGGGAAGCTGTGGGTTGGTTCAGATTTCTTGGTATTAACTTCACAGTGTTTAATACCTTGGCGTGAGACTCACTTTTTTATAGAATATATGTAGGTTTTTTGTTTGTTCCTCTTATTCTTTTGCTGTTGTTTAGGAGGAACTTACGTATGGAAGAAGTGTGAATATAGAAAGATTAATGATAGTCTAGGGAAATGAGGGTGGGAGCTCCTTTCAGTCTTGGGGCATTTTGGCCATTATGTATTTCTCCTAGGTGGCATTAACCTGGGATTTCTGGGATGGATAATGTAGTAGTAGTTACGATCTTCTAACTAGGAGCGGCTGAGTTATTCAACAGAGCCAGAGATGGTTAGGATTTGGGGTGTTTAGAATGTAATTTCAGTGACACATGGTGAGGCTGCCTGAGGCAACTGAGAAGTCTGGAAGCCGAAGGTCAAAGAGAAGCTGACGTTCATCTGCTTCCTGTGGGAAGGAAGGGTAGAGGTGTCTTCTTTCTGAGAAGCTAAACAAGCTGATTTCACGGATATCAAGACAGTGTGAAGTGGTCATGAGAGGGTAGGAAGGCTGGGGGCGAGGGAGCCCAAATACAGTTCAGTAGGAGGAAGTAAAATTTAGTACAGTGGGCTGGCTGTAGTTCACAACAACTTTTTACATACTTTATAAAGTACTAGTAAGAAGGGTTTGGAGGTTCTCAGCACAACAGAATGATAAATATTTGAAGAAGATGGAGATGCTTACCATCTTGACTTGGCTAAAACACATAGATGTGTAATGGATGATTACAGTGGACTTCATGGAGATCGTGTTAATTAAAAATATAAAAATTTAAAGTTATTTTTCAGATTTTTAAATAAGCTATTTAATATCTTCTTAAAGGATGAACAAACCAAAATTCTTTTCTGGTGAAGAATTATAGGAATCCTCAGATCTGAGCCACAGGAGAAGGGGGAAAAAGCCTCATTATCTTCTTTTTACCCATTCTTTCTGATCTTGGGCTGCAGTTTCGTGGGAGTGTTTAAATTATAAGCCATTTCAAAATGTCTTCTCGTTTTTGATATTAATCATCTGAAAAGGCTATTAAGTGTCATTACATGGCCTTAAGATTTAAAAAATGATACAAAAGTAGAGCAATTTGTAATACCACTCTGCCCTCTGATTATGCACATGAAAGTGTTCCCGGAATGATCCTCTTCAGAAATTATTGGACGTTTCTAATATCCTCACCCTGGATTATGTCGTTTTTGATGAAGAAACAAGAACTCTGTGAAAGACTTTATCTTCTTGAGCAAAAAGGACCCTGGCAAGTGGCTTGGATTACATAAAGGCAGCACGTCAGTGTTGTTGCGTCACAGATCCTGGCTGTCTGTGGACCCTCTCTTGGTGGGTGTTCTCGTCGGCGAATTTTGCTCTCCTGGGTACAAAGACGTGTCCAAATACAGTGAGAGATTGAAGGAAAGAGAAAGGGAAAGAATCTGTCATCACACACTGAGAAATATGTTTTTAAATTACTATCAAAACGTCAATGATCAATATTTTCCAGCTGTGACAGTTTTGGTGGTTGAAAACAAGACCTTTTTAGGTTTTTATTTATTTGTTTCATTGTGAGGCCTGGGTTTTGAGACCAGAGCCTTCCTATTGAGCTACATTTCCAGGTCATTTCTATTTTTGATTTTGAGATAGGGTTTTGGTAGGTTGCTTTGTTTCCCAGGCTGGGCTCAAACTTCCTCCTGCCTCTGCCTTCCAGAGTGTGGAGATTACAGGAAGTTGTGGAAGTTTTTTTATTAAGATCAAATTTACCATTTCTTCCAGTGAAGGGTAAAGTTCAGCGTCACTTGTCATTTTATTTTGAAAGCAATTTCACCATGGCCGCACTTCCTGTGAAGTGTGGCATGATGTCGCATCCCGGGGCCTTTTTCTCTACAGTGAACTTGCCCAGAAAAACCAGTGTGGGAAAGGATTTTGATTGGGTGGTCTCGGTTTCACTTTCTTTTTCTGCTCCCTTGGCCTTCCGGTTTGAGAGTTGACTTGGGCAGTAAAGTTAGACAGAGTGCAAATCCTGTGTTGTGAGTGTCTGAAGTTTTTTCTGCTATCCTTTGCCATCCTCCAAGAACTTTCCCTTTCGAAGTTCTGCTCTTTTAATAGCAATGGACTCCTACATGCGCTCCCGTGTCTAAAAGTGGCCCAGGAGGCCTGCTATATTTAGAGAGGGAGAAAGTTGCCTTTTGTTCTCTGTGCCTTTCACCTCCCACGTGTTCTTCAGAGTTTTTCCCCTCTGGTCCTAGTAGTGACAGCTTTCTAATTCCAGATGGTTTTTCCACAGTCTATCTCTGGTTCTGGTTGCCTCGTACTCGAAATTCTTTCTGTTGGAATTGGAGTAGGCTTTTCCCTTTCTGTTATCTCTGAATATTTTGGGGTCCTTCTTTAATCTATTAAAATTATGACATATAAACTAAAGAAAAATGTATTTGTACAGTTTAAAGAATAATAACAAAATGGACATTCTTCTACCCCAGGGTCCTGCTTGGTGCCTGGACCATCACCAGTGTCTCTGAAGTTTCCTGTGTCCCCTTTCTGTGTCCTTCATCCCACCTCCCATCTGCCGTGACATCTCATCCTGAAGCTCCAATAGGATATATGAGAAATTTTATCAGAAAAACTTAAAAAATAGTGATAAAATTAATAATAATAGAGCTTTGAGTCATAGTAACAGAATAGATACAAGTTTACTTTCTAACATTTAATATGGAGAAATGGATTTAGGATGGAGAAGACTTAGTAGCATTTGTTTTAGTTTGCTTAGGCTGCTGTGATGAAATGTTATACATTGGGTGGCTTAGCTGCCATGGTGGCACAGCCTGCAGTCCCAGCACTCCTGGAGGCTGAGGCAGGAGGATTTCTAATTTGAACTCAGCCTGGGTAACTAAACCATTTAAAATACAAAATAAAAAAGGGCTGGGAATGTAGTTTAATGCAAAGATCCTGGGTTCAATCCTCAGTTCCCCTCCAAAATAACAAAGAAAGAAAGAAAGAAAGAAAGAAAAAGCGAACAACTTAAAGAACCAACATTTGTTTCCCACAGTTCCGGAGGCTGAGAGCTAGGTGCTGACAGATGTAGTTGCTAATGAGAGCTTTTTCCTGACTTATACTACGTGGCTGTGTTTTCTCAGTGGGCAGAGGATGAAGAGAGAGGGAAAGCTTCTAATGTCTGCTCTCTCTCTCTCTCTCTCTCTCTCTCTCTCTCTCTCTCTCTCTCTCTCTCTCTCTCTCTCTCGACTATGTGTAGTGCTGGGATGGCACTCAGGGCCTCAGGTGTGCTCATATGCTCTGTTCTTAGAAGGATGCTGATGCTATCGTGAGGATGCACCCTCATGTTCTCATCTAAATCTTATTACTTCCCCCCACCTCCTAATACCATTCTCCTGGGGGATAAAGCTTCAAGATACAAGTTTTGGAAAGATACTGAATGTTCATAGCAACATTCTTGAAGGGTTACAGCTATTCCAGCTGTCTTGCTGCTGTAGTTTCGCTTAATTATTTGTGTTCTCCAAGGGTCCATGTGATTAAAATTTGGTTCCCAGAGTGGTGCTCTTGGGACGTAGTGGAAACTTGTCAAGGTAGAGCTGAGGTCAGGGTCCTTAGGTCACTGTGTGTGTGTGTGTGTGTGGGGGGGTGTTCATCCCTGGAGAAGACTATAGATATGATTCTTTCTCTCTTACTTTCCATTTGGTAGCATAGCTTTTCACACACATGGTCTCCCTGGCATGTGCCTGCCCGCCCTGACACGAGCTCCTGCTTTTCCCTTCTTCCAACTGCCCTCTGCCCCTCACCCAGGGCCAGATCCCGCACTACATTGTTTGGACTTCTGGTTTCCAAAACTGAGCTAAGTAAACCTTTTCCATTTGTAAAGTTAGCTGCTAAGGCGTTTCATTGTAGTAGTACAAAGTTGACCATTACATTTATTCAACTTAGAATGTAAAAAGAAAGATTCAAACATACATAATGCAAGTATCCCGTGGGCTGACTGCCCACAGACACACTTGTCTGATGGTATAAGGAATAACTGGGAATTTCCTACTTGGTCCGTTCAGTTTAAGGCTAAGCCACCACAGCTGACCTTGTTGATGCCGTGCAGCCAGTGCTGCTGTGGCAGCCCTTCCTTCCTCACCTGAGGGCCGAGCTCTTCCTGGAGGGCTCTCGGGTTTCTGTATGTTCCTCTGTCTGGAGTGAGAGCTGCAGTTGTCTCAGCTTTTGTGTTCCCTGTGCTTCTGAACCTCTTGATTCTTCATCAACAAAACATTTCAGGATGTTCAGTCTGTAGGCCACTGGACCAAGAACTGTGGTCCCTGTGTCGTCCCTGCCTTTGTTGGACACAGTTATTTGCTTTTCTGCTGGCACAGGCTAGGTTCTGTAGAGATTGCAGATTCTAACATTTCTCGACCTAGAATTTTGACTGTACCAGACTGCTAGCTTCTGGATTTCTTTCTTCAGTATTTCTTTTGTTTTCTAGCTGGGTGTTTTTTTCCCCCATATTTTTAAAAAGACAGGGTCTCTCTCTCTTAAGTCTAATCTGGTCCTAAACTCTATGTAGCCCAGGCTGGCCTGGGACACATAGCAGTCCTCCTGCCTCAGCCTCCCAAGTGCTGGGATTATAGGTGTGTGTCACCATGCCTGGTTTATGAACACTGGGGAATCAAACCCAGGGCCTTGTGCTTGCCAGGCATGCACTTCCACCACCGAGCTATGTCCCCAGCCACAGGCCCCCAATGTGGCTCTCTTGGAGGTGAATCAGTTTACTTAGGGAATCTCTTTTTTTCTCTAGTTCCAACAGTTCATGGTCCTAGAGCTTAGATTGCTGCTTAGTAAGCTCACCACATTGGATCATATACAGTTAATGTTAGACCTTCCACCGGCATTCTAAAAACGTCCAGGTTTAAGATTAAACTAAGAATAGACCTTCTGAAAGACCGAAGTAGAATAGTTTCTCCTTTTTTTCTGTGTCAGTCTCTCTGGGATTTGACTGCTTCTGGAATATTACCAGAGGTTTTGCTTTTGATCTGAACATTGAGAGATACTTTGAATGTGGCTAAGATTGCCTACCTGGACTGAGATTTCAAGACCATTAAATTAAATTTATCTCACTAGAGGAGGAAAGCTCGTTTATAGAAGTGGTCTGGAGATTATGACTTAGAGATCTGTTCTACATTTTTTATGACCACTGATTTGATTTTATTACCAGCACACCACATATACATTAGTATAGGGGAATATATCTGTCTGCAAATTATTTTAAATGATTTCATTTTAGAGCATTAAGTACAAATAATAAGCTGAGAAGCTTTTAAAAGATAAAAATCAGTTTTAGTATTATGCAAAATGTCTTGATTCTATAATTAGACTGGAGTAGATTAAATTACTCGCCTTTAATCACTGTTTTATACATGTCTTTGAAAAATGACATTAATTGTCATCATATTTGCTTATTATGAGACATGTTTAGCATGACTACTCGTTTTTTCCCTGTTGTAGTTGGTTTCTAGTCTCTCAATGGTGAAGAATGTTTATATGATTCTACAGCTTTTAACTTATTTTGTCACAAGTAAGATTTTGTAATTGTGTTGTCCAGTTTTCAGCACACCACTTGCATAATTCTGTGTTAATACAAATGTATCTTTAGTAGATCTTGATCATCAGCTCTCAAGTTAGTTTCTGTGTAAGATTCTTTTTGTTAACTTTTAACTTAATCTTTGGAAAGAGCATGCCATCTTATATCTTGGGAACTGAGAGGTTAACTTTTGGTTGGGGCACACAGAATTGTGCAGAATTGGAAACTCGGTCAGTTGTGAGCAGCTCGCAGAGCTGTTCTTTCAGCACCTTCTGGAAGAGCTTGCCTGACGTCTTCTCAGTCCACCCATGACACAGCATGAACCAAATAGATGGGTTGTATGTGCTAGCAACAGCTAGCTTCCAGCCCAGCACACATTCCTGTTTATGGTGGGGGCTGATGCTGATGAGCTCACTTTCACCACTTTAGGCCTGACCGTTCCCTTAGCTGTGCTGCAGTCCACCATTCCTGATTTGTGTGAAGGGCTGAAGCTAGCCCTGCCTGATTAGTGTCTGCTCCCACGTCCCTGAGATAATGAGTTGGGGAATGCTCCCGTGGTACAGAGGTTCTTTTATGACTGAAGAGGCAGCAGTGAGCAATATGACCAAGGGCCCACCAGCTTTCTAGGGAACCACACAGATGCTGGGCCCATGCTAAGTAGAAAAGTTCCTCTCTCTAAAGAAGCTACAATGGTTGGTAGTTCTTCTAATAAATTCCATAATGTTCAGAAGTTTGTTACCTTATCATTATTTTGAAATGGTATATTATTTGGAAGAATGATAATTCTTCCAAATAGTGAAATTAGTTGATGCTATGAAATGTGCTCAGAAGTTGGGTTTGTTTGAAAATAATTTTTCTAAATGGCTCTTAAAAAGAGGTGCCGTTTTGTATGATAGTAATTTTTATTTGCATGAAGAAACTAAAAACTTTCCATCTTTCTTTCTTCCTTCCTTCTCCTTCTCTTGCTATGCTGTGTGCATATCTTTGATATTACATATGTGTTTCTACTTGCCACATTGTGACATATATACAGGTTATTTATTTATTTATTTATTTATTTTTGCTTTGTGGTACTGGGGATCAAGCCCATGGCCTTTGCGCTGAGCTACATTCCCAGTCCATTTTTATTTTTGATAGTGAGACAGTCTCCCTAAGTCATGAAGCTGCCCAGGCTGTGCTTAAATTTGATATTCTCCTGCCTCAGTCTCCCAGAGTGCTGGAATTACAGGCCTGTACATGTCCTGGCAAATATATACACAATTTAGGTTGGAGTCTGACTGTGGTCTCTGTACCTCCCTGTGGTATATGTATGCAGGCCACTGTGATCGCACAGAATGTTGATTTCTGTGTCGGACAGGGCAAGCCAGGTGCTGGCTTCAAATGCCTGGACCGTCATTGGGCTGTGCACACTCACCCTCAGCCTGTGTGTCCTGGGGACTTGCTTTGCAGAAATCTCATGTATTGGGTGAGCCAGCAACAACTACTGTGCGGCCTCAGGTTGTGACATCAAGTGTTAGACTCCGCCTTAGAAGGGCAGGAAGAGAGGAACAGCCCACAGAAGACAATGATCATTGTTCTAACAAAACTTCACTCTTTTATTAAAACAACACAAAACTACGAAGTGTGGTGTAGCATTTGTATAACAAATTCTAGCACATAAATCTATAATCTACAGTGAAGGTATTTAAAGAAAGGGAAACATTTTGGTAAAAATCAATCTTTAATCTTTGTTAATAGTTTAATTCTTGACCTCCTTCTTCCATTCAGTCTCCAGTTATTAATTGAATGATTGAAGGAAAGTTAAGGTTGCAGTTTTTCATATGTGGGAAGGCCTCTTCCAGATGTCTCTGCTGGTTTCTTGCAGATCTGTCCTGCTGCGAACATTAATTACTTTGCTGATGGCTGTAATTGACCCAGTAAAAGAACCTTATCTGTGTTCAGCCCTTCCCAGGCCAAAAAGTCTGAGGCCGCCTTGGACACAGAATGCACTGCTTGCTTCGAGCTTTTATAAATAGCCTTCCATGTCTGACTTTCTGTCCTGCAGTGCCCTTTCCTTTGAAACTCCCAGGTCCTTGCTTCTTGCCTGTGTACTGTCTGGTTCCAACCAGCCTTTTGACACCCTGTCCCTTGGTCATCATTGCCCTGACTTTTGTCACCACACCTTCAGCTTTTCCTGAGTGTGCACCCAGCTTTGTCTTGTACCATGTGTTTGTACAGAGTGGACCCTGATGGCAGAACCTGCTCTTCCCTGCCCGCATTTCTCTGTCCAGCGTGTCTTGGGAACTACTTAAGCCTTATGTCTTTGCTTAAAAGGGTTCCTGGTCAAATTAGTTGACATACATTCCCCCTTTGGGGTCTGCTTGATGCTCTGTTAATTTTTCTTATTGTGCTATGCACTGCCTTGATTTATTTCAGCTTTGAGAGTATAGTCACCCTGAGCTTTTTCATACCTTTTCTGTGTGAGTATTTGCACACAAGCCAAACACTAATCTGTCACTTGTTCTTTCTTGAATGGTGTTATGAACCTCTCTCCAAGCACATGAAAAGCTGTTCACGTCTACCTGCATTGTGGAGTGTGTGTGTACGTGCTTGCGTGTGAATTTGGTTTAGTCTAGTAACCTCCTCAGGAAATCCTTGTAGAGGTGAACGTGTCGCCAAGGCTTTTAGTGCCCATCGCCTAGTTACCCTGGAGTGCCAGTTTTCCTTCGATCTTGCCAGGGCTTGCCGCTGTCACTCATTTGTGTTTCCTGAGCTGATGGGGAGAGGAGGGTGAGAGGTTTCTTACATTATTAATTTACAGGCCTATCATTGTTGCTACAGTACTACATTTATATTTGATAGATTGCCACATGCATTCCTTGTTTTATTTTTTCATGAGTTGTACTTTGTGTATTCTATTTCATGAATGTCTTACTCATTTTTCTATTAAGTAATTTTTGTTTGTTTTTTTTGCTTTTAAGGTCTTCATATGTTAAGAACAGTAATACTTTGTTTTCATGTATTTTACAAGTGCTTTTTCTGTGTTTTGAAATTTTCTTATGGGAGGTACAAATTTTTGTCATTTAAAGAAGCTTATACTCTTTAAATGTGTGTGTGTGTGTGTGTGTGTGTGTGTGTGTGTGTGTGTGTGTGTGTATTTGAAACTTGGGATCGAGCCAAAGGGCTTCACACTGAGCTACATTCCCAACCCGTTTTAGGTTTTTGCTTTTGAGACAGGGTATTGCCCAGACTGGGCTGGAACTTGCTGGTGAGCCTCCCAGAGTTCTGGGATTACAAGTCTCTACCACTGGGCTGGCTTATAGTATTATCTGCAGTTTTCTATGACTTTTAGGCTTAAGGTCAAATATTGAAAAGACCTCTCCCCTCCTGATAGTCAGCTGTATTTTCGTAGTAAATTTGTGGCCTTGTTAAAACATACGTAACCTTCACACGGTGTCTTCTTTGTTTGATGTAAGGTGCAATGCTGTCATCTGACTTGGCCCATGTATTTAGTTTGTTGCCTGAATAAATTTATTCCTCTTTACAGATTTAAAATGTCATCCTTATCACATATTAAGGTTTTTGATGTAAACTTGAATTCCTTCCTGTTCTGTCCTGTGGACTGCCTGCAGATCAGGCCTGTGTTCTGTAACAGTTACCATAGTGATAACCTAAGGTCCCTTCTGTTACTTCTCTTCTATTTGGATAATATTGGAGCTCGTCCTTAGCATTTTCTCTCTTAACTTTAGAATCATTTTGTCAGGTTAAAAAAAACTTTTTGAGATTTTATTTGTAATTACACTCAAATTACAGAGTAGGCGGAGGGATTACGATGTCTTTTAGTGTTAAATGTTCCTGTGGAGTGTTGGAACTGTGATTCATTCAGCCATGACTCGTGTGTTTCTAACTAAGGCACTGCAGTTAACTTCACATGTGACTTTCTTCTTGGCATACCTGTCAATCTAAATATGTAGGTATATATGTCTACATATGGACTCACAGGTATTATATGTCCATGTATGTGCATATGTGCGAATTTTGTTGCTGTCATTACTGGAGACCCCCCTCCCCCATTATTTCCGAATTGATTGTGCTGATTTAAGTAGGAATGTGTTATACTTTTCAATTTATCTTGTACCCAGTTACCTTACTTTTACTCTTACTGTTTCTGATAGTTTTTTCGTTGGCTTTTAACAATTCTTTTTACTCTGTCATGCTTACCTGGAAGAAGGGGACACTATATAAACAAATGTGCAGCTTTCTGAACAGGCTGAAGATGATGGAGGTACAGAATTCCTGTCTTAGAATTGCCGAGAACTGCACTTGGCGGAGAGCTGTTTCTTTTGGACAAGGTTATCAGAAGTTCAGGTTGATCATGAGCCCTCCTCCGTTCTCTCTAATTTCACTGTGTGTATATCTGGTATAATAGTCAGAAAAGAACTTGGATTAGTGGTATTCAACAAACTGTAAGACATGTTATTAGCACTGAAATTGGAGCATCAAAGCATTTCACTCATGTCAGTTCAAAAGATGTGTCATCCATATTTGGATTCAGTTTTTCTGTTAAAATTTTTTTCATGGCTTGGGGGTAGAATTGCATTTTGATATTTACTGTATCATGCAATAATCTCAAAACTTAGTGGTATATTTTCAGAAGCACTGGTGACCACAGCAGCAACTGTCTGGCCTCTTTCTGTAGTATGTTGCCACCTCCTCGGAAGGGAACACTGTGTTGCACTTGTTGGCTCATCAAGTCAGTTGACTGGAGGCTTTTCATTTTTCCTTTTGTCACTTCAAGTTTCTTCTAATTCTTCCTTTTTCACCCCATTATGACTTGCTGCCGTGTGTTCCTTGTCCTCAATGGTTTTCTAAATTGTATTGTGGAGTGTGGGCTCATCGCTAAGATGCAGGAGCGCCTACACATGAAAGCTTCTGCTATAATCTCTCCTGCAGTTTAAGAGCTCATTAAATTCCTGTTGTTACCTCAAAGAAGCTTAAACCCCTACATCTGCTCTTACTAGATTGTTCTCTGCCTGCAGCTCCGTTCTATGACTTATGCCCACACTCCTCAGCACTCGCCTAGCACGCCACCTTTGTCTAACTTAACACAAAGCCTTTATTCAACCTGTAATTATTTTCACCCACTTCACGTATCACTGCTGCACTCTTAAATTCCAGCCTCTCCATTCTACAATCTTTTAACTCAACTTAAAAGCTTTATGTTATTGTTTACACACACAGGAGTACATATTTTCTAGCAGAAACAACTTTTGGTAAAAAAGCTATTTTAGGTAGACTGAGTGAAACTTTAGGGAACTAACTACAACTTTAGGAGAGTAGCAATTGAAAAAAATCATTTCGCTGTTAAGTCTATTGTTTTCAAAAAATAGAGGCAGAATGAGGATCAAAGCATAATTGCAGGTAGCAAATTTATGCTTGTATGAATGTATTGAGTTAAAATTCTGTATCTATCTTTATTACCATCTATAGTAATTATCTGATGAATTAAAATTACCTTATGTATATACAAGGAGAAAAGAGAACTCCCAATGGGAAAGGTATAGGGCCATTGCACCGTATCTTGCCCTAGGATTTGTAAAGTGGAGGATCTGCTTATGACCAAATATCTTACTTTCTCATTGCTGGGACACAATACCCAACTCTCACAACTTAAGGGGGGAAAGGTTTATCTTAGCTCACAATTTCGGGAGGTCTCAGTCTAATTATGGGTGGCCGGCAGTGGTGGCATGGCAGAAGGATCTGGTAGAGAACTCATGGTAGAGAAAGGCTCGTGGCATTTCAAGAAGAAGGCTCAGTCATTTGGGAGAAGCTGGAGTATATTCTTCCAGGCCACACCCTCAGTGATCCACCACATCTTCAATAATGTCTCCTTTTTGGCCAGGCTTTCCCTCCTAACAGCACATGAAATCCATAGATAATCTCTAGAAAGCAAATACATGAGGCTTTTGGGGGGACATTGTAGATCCAAACCATAACACTAACATTGGTTGTCATTAAATGAGTGTGAGAACTGGTGGGAATGGGTGGCAAAGGACTTGGGGGAATCCATCAAGGGTGATTCAGGTGTGCTCTGGGTTCCAAAGTGGAAAAGGTAGGCAATGCCAAGCAGCAGGTCATCAAAGACTGAATTTGCATTTGGAAAACAGGCATTCACGGCATCTCTTTTCTAGACGTCTTTTACTTTTCCATTCATTTGCTTCTTTCCACATAGTAATTTGAACATACTACAGAAATAGTCCTATAAAAATAGCTGACATGTTTTCCTACTGAGAATGAAATTAGATTATGTCTGCTACTTTTAATCTAGAACTAAGACATTGACAAAGAATGTGAATGGTGGAGACATGAGAGTCCACTTGCTTATGGGAATGGCTCATAGCTTTCCGGTGCCATGTCTTGGGCTACTGCCTTGGAGACAACTTAAGGTACCTTCTCCAGGCTTGCCCAAAGCAGTGGCCCTCTGAAACAGTCACAGAAGCCACAAGCACTGGAGAAGGTGACATACAAGTAGCTCGCATAGTGGCATCTCAGTTTTGGAATGTTTTTCACCTTGCAGCCTTGCCAGACCTTCCATACTTGGTGTGTATACCTCGCTTAAATTTGGCAACATATACTCCAGTGTTCCCAGGACAGCCCTTCCTCATTTATATATGTCTGTTGCGCTGGGATGATTATCAGTAGGCTTCTTTGGACTGCCAGAAATGTGCCAGTGTGGGTGATGTGGAACCTTCATGCTTGCTTGTCTTCCCCTAGGCTGATACCTCTTGATGCCAGGTAGGGGTGTCCTGTCGGCCTCCAGGGACCTTTGGATGATCGTGTTCTCTCTTCTTGCTGATCAGACGTACACCAAGGGCTCAACACATCAGCTTCACAGAGTAAAGATTTTAGGACTACAAAAGATTTCTGGAGACTGATAGTTTTTTTTTTTTTTTAATGGAAGTGTGTGATTTTTGATGGATGCAGAACAGTTTTCTTTGTGGTCTTAATTGTGTAATGTGTTTTTCCTAGTAATCTTCATAGGTCATGGCCCTTCTGTTTTTGTCGTCCCCATTCTGATTGATTACCCCCCCCCCCCCAAGCTTACCTGACCATGAATAGCTCAGAGAAAGCATGTAGTTTGCGAATTTTAAAGTTAGGTATTCAAGGTAGTTTTCAGAAAAAACTACAAGTCAATTACCCTCCTTTGTGAATAATATTTCTAGGCACTAGAGAACCTTGTTAAGTAACTTTTTCAGTTACTGAGATGGCTGGCTAGTTGATAATGAGCTTTTCTGTAACAGGAGATAAAAACTTTGGGGAGTTTTGACCACTTGTCTGTTCATTTATCTATTTTGGTCAGACCTATGAAAAATTCAAGGATCCATAAATATTCATGTATATTTACATAGGCAAAAACTTCCTAGAGCAGATCTCTTTCTGTGTGTGTGAATTTCTAATACCTAGATACAGTAGTACCTTTGCTGATGATGGTATAATTCTTTAAACGTAAGTTTCTAAAAGGTTTCTTTGTGATAGATCCTGGAAGTAGGATAATTTAGGCAGTATTTTAGTAATGGCCATGCAATCTGAGACTTAAGACCAAATTTTCATCTTTGCCCCACATTGTGACTAAATACCAATTGTGTAGCTCTCCTCAGCTGCTCCACTCCAAGTCACACGGTGGGAACTGAGCTCCATATACCTTATTGCTGTGCTGTCTGGAGCAGGTGGTGCCAGGTTTGATGTGGACGAGGAGGTCGTATAATTATGCAGAGATTTTAATGGCCACACTGGAGGGACATCATGTCCCTCATGTCTCTTAAGCCACAGTCCACTCTCTTACCCTAACGTAAGTGCTGGTGGTGCGGCAGAATGGGGTCTTCCTGTGCCTGAGTGGGAATGGTAGAGTAGCATTTGGTGGAGACACAGCACGATTGCCTCCATGGTTCCCTCCGTTGACCTGACTCTTGGCTCCTTTGCAATGTTTTCGTAGTCTTGCTATTTTCTTGCTCTTAGAATTCAGCATTTCCAAGGGCTCATGCTTGTCCTCCACATGCTGATTATAATCACAAACAGTCTGATTGTAGAGTTCAAATTCTTCTTGCAACTTCGGTGGTGCAGAGCCTCCACGAAGGTGGTGCAGAGTGAGTGGCTTTGAATTTTCCTGTCCAGTTCTTACCCCCTCTTCCACCTGACTTTGAACATTCATCCTTCATTGACTCCTGTATGGCCAGAGGTCACTCCTGTTTTGCTAGGCAACCTGATGAGAAATGTGGGGCCACAGGGTAAGGGCATGTAAATGATTGAAAAGGACGTTTATTCTAGAAGTGAGAGTGTTTGGAAACTCCCTTTAATCAGTTCCTGCGTGTCATTAGGGTCTTCAAAGCTAACACCTAACTGACTGATAAAGTAAAATGCAGGCTCAGCATGTCTACATCCAACTAACCAGGTAGGTATTGACATGTCCGAGCCTTCAGTTTCCACCTGGAAATTGTCCTATGGTGCACATATGACTTGGAGAACATCTGCTCCAGGGATTGCTAGACTGCTGGTCGGCAAGCATGAGATAAAATACCTGCTCCTTCTCGGCTACCTTGGAATGAATACTACTAGGTCTTCTTGTTCAGTGTTACTTGACCATCGTCAAAAATCCTAAGCTGGGCCTGGTGGAATGCTGAGGCAGGAGGATCGTAAGTTTGAGCTCAGCCTGGGTACATAATGAGACATAATGTGACATAATGAGACTGTCTCAAAATAAAAACCAAAAGTGTGCCGGAGATACAGCAGACTGTGAAGGACTTGGATTCCACATTCAGCACGACAAAACAACCCTCCCCCCCAACCCCTGTTATTTCAACAATAATTCAATGCGTTTATAATTAATTAGATTACATTTCATTTGGGATTAAATTCACCTTTAGGGAATTGACGAACAGTATTAAGGGGGAGGTGGCCTGTCTTGCATTTCTGTGGTACTTTGGCTTGGTTTCAGTCTCATAGGGTTGCATTCTTCAGCTGGTTTTCTCGGCATGTGGTGCAGGCCGAGGGAGAAGCCGGTGGTAGAAGATGCTTGTGCGCTTAGCGGGCATTGGCTGCAGGCCTCCTGTGTGCCAGGCAGTGTGCCAGGCAGTGTGTCAGGCACTGGGATGCCACGATGGGTGGAAGAAGCACTTTCAAGGGATTGATGGCTGTGGTCAGACAGAAGGAAAGAAATATCACCCACGGGTGGCAGAGGGCTCTTTACCCGAGATGGAAGGGTGGTGTGGCCTGGTGAGGAGGTGCTGGATGGTGTCAGGGTGCTGAGTCTGTGTTGGTGTCTGTCACAGGCTCTCTGAAAAGCAGTTATTTTTCTTCTTTAAGACTCATATGCAGGACTTGATACCAGTAGATACAGTCATGGTGAAAGAGTCTCTTTAAAAGGGGGACATAGAATGGTTAAGGTGACCTTCATCAGGTTTGTTGGTGGATGGTTAGGGTGCCGTTATCCAGTCTTGCAGCGACAAGCAAAAATAGTGGTCTAAAATAACCCCATTTCCAACACCTAGACATGCTGTGCTCATTCCATGGTTAAGAATTTTGAAAATAAGGAATCACCCATAGAGAGACACAGTTAGGGCACAGCTGGGAAACTTCTGTGCTTGCTGTGTTGCAGAAGCTTCATGAGATGTGTCCCAGCAGCAGTCCTGCGGTGTGCCTTCCAGGGCTGGTTGCTGACTAAGTTCAGTGGTAATAAAAGAAATTTCTGCCCTATCAGGTATTCTGTTCTATACAGAATTGCCGTTACTGTTACCATTACTTAACCTTTTTTTTTTTAAAGGAATAAGCATACCATAAATTAATTATAAATGTAGACTCATCTGTCAATACACATTTAATTCACAATCACAATAAGTAAGGATGTCTGAGCATCTGTGTTATTCCTGTGGTAGAAGGATTGTCCTTTGGTATACACAGCAGGGTGTGCTGGAGGCACGTAGGAACCATTTCTCCCTCTTCCCCATGATTGCTGGCTGAGCCTACATAACTCGTCTCTGGTCCTTCTTACTGGGTCATTTTAGAATGCATTGGATATGACTATCATAAAGATACAAAATCATAGAATTTTCTCATTGTTCAGTTGAAGAAATGCTGCTCAGACTTCCTGACACTCAGACCTACTGTCAGAATGACAGAAAGTTGGAATGCCAGAGTGGAAAAGGGAGATCTCTGGCTTCAACTCTTTATTTTTGTAAAAGTCGAAACAAAGACCTAAATTTAGGGCACATAACTGACACAGAGTAGGACCTACTCATATCCCTAAGTTACTAGGCGGGTTAGATGAAATACTGCTTTTGTAGCCTCCAGAACAGTGTCAATACATGCAAATTATCATTTGTCAACATTATTTTCAATGGCGAGCCCAAACTGGAAGCCAGGTACCCTAATGCAGTATCCTCCAGCAGACGTGAATTTTGTGTTTTCCTCATTGCATAGGGAACAGTGTGTTTTAAGAACCTGAGTTAAAGGAATGAGAGTGGTAGCTGCAGTATCCAAAACTAAGTACGTGCTGCTTGTTTCTGGGGCGAAGGCTGCATGTTCGTGGCATCACGTAACCCTCACACGTCCTATGGACTCAGGCTCTTGACTAGGATCCCAACGTTAGCGTCCTTAGTAAAGCTTTACTGTGGCTGCTTCGGCAGGGTGGCTCAGTGCCGCGTGTCAGTGGGTATGGACTCTTGGCCTAGTCTGAAAGCATTTCCCAACTCTTGTGTTACGCTCTTCCTCAATGATTCAATTTTATGAAATTTCACCCAGTTAGAATGTGATCGTGAGGTTTTTAACATAGGGCACATCTTCTCCCTAATGTAGTGTAGTTTGCTCCATTGTAATTAGCATACAAGGAGTTAAATGTATGGTCAGTATAACTTTAAAAAATTATTACAGTAAAAGTCACACTGCCATGAATCCTCCTAAGACTGCCCTCACTCGCTTCAAACATACTGATTCCATCATTTGTGCCACTTTCTGAAGCATTTCTGGAGAGACATTGGAACTTCAGGAGTGTCTCTATGCGATGTGATTACAAAGATACAATGACCGCTGCTGCCGAGGGCCACCCAGCTGAACGGCAGTCTGTCTCCTGAAAGCTTGACAGTGCTCCTCATGCACTTTATTGACTGTTACCTGAAACTGGGTGACTTCTAGGTCTTCCCCACAATCAAAATGACCGTGAAAGGAGTGAATTTTTAATCTCTCCAGGGCATTGATGAGCTAGGCTCGACAGTGCAACTATGGAAAAGAGGACTTCCAGAGCTGCTTCTAAAAGTGGCGAGAACGATGGGATAAGTGTGTTCAGAGAAAGAGAAGTATTCTGAGGGACGTTAATGGCCACAGACTTTTGAATGTCATAAATATTTGAAAAACCAAACACTCTTTTTCAATAACACTTTATATCAATAAAATGCTGAATTTTCGGAGTTGTGTTTTTTTTTTTTAACTGTTGTTTTCAAAACAGACTGCAGAATGATTTGTTACTGTGAACAATGTTTGACACTCTGATAACCCGTTTTTTACTAACCCTGGGCTGCGGCTGTTTGTGGTCTGTTTGCTGCTCTCACGTTCATTTACTGAGCTATTTGTAAAGCTCTGTTCTCTTAGATGCTAAATCATTCTATTTTTCTCCTTGTAGCGGTTTGCTGTCTTCTGATTATGTGGAGATTCACTATGAAAACGGGAAGCCACAGTACTCTAAGGTACGGTTAAAAGCATCTGGAAATTCTGTGGTATCCATGTACTCAGCGTAGAACTAATGGTGTACCCTGCATGGTTCCAATGTCTTTTAATAAAGCCGCTTGGCCTACTATATTACAGCACTATTCCTAGTAAGAAATTACTTAAAATTTATAAATGTTTGAAATAAGATTAGAGAGTCTGGATATTCAGTACAATAAATACTGTTTCGGTTTTGCATATAGTATTGTATGTAACATATAATGAGCTGTCTAGGTCCTTATTTGCACTTTTAAAGTACAGGTTGGGGGGGTCTCTGATCTGAAACTCTTGGGACCAGAAGTTTCAGATTTTATGCTTTTGTTTTTGGATTTTGGAATATTAGCATCAGTACGCTCAGGTATGATGCTAACAGGGGCCCAAGTCTAAACACACATTTATTTCTCTTTTATATATGCTTTATACACACTGCTTGAAGAGAATCTTATACCGCATTTTGAGTTCTTTTGTACATTAAGCAGTATGAATGGAATTTTACACTTCGGAGGGTTGTCTTGGCTCTCAAAAAGTCCTGGAACCCTTCAGATTCAGATGAGACGCTTAGCCTGCTGCTCACAGTTGTAGTATCTGAATTCTAAGACTGCAGGGGCCACTAGAGTAATTGTTGAGTGCAAGTGACTTTAGTTCCTGAGGGCAGAGGACAGGTGGGGGACGTGAGACTTCTAAACTTCACTGCAATCTGTGATGTGGGTATTACTTTTGCTGTTGTACAAAGGAAAAATTAAGAAAGAGAGAGGGCAAGTAAACCTGCTCGAGTGGCTCAAGGCCACTGAGCGTCGTAACATGAGGGTCACTGGGCACCTGATTTCCTTCAAGCTCTTCACAAAGGATCAGTGAGTAACAGGCAGGTTAAATTAAAGCGAGAGAGAGATGATTTGTAGGTAAGACATAGTGGCCTCTGTCAGTCAGAGTGAAGTCTGGAGTGGCTGTAGATGGAACCTCTGGCTTTTAGGCAGTCACCAGACAGCCCTAGAGCCTAACAGTGTCCATGGATACCAGAGGCACAGAAGCAAGAGGGAACAGAACAAACAGGGGGAATGTAGAGGTATCTTTTTTCTGCATGGCCCAAAATGACCCTGTCGATGCACGGACTTGTCGAGTTGTACAAGAGGCAGAGCCAGAATTTTCAGCCTCTTGGCAAATATAGGTGACCTAATTGTAAATACTGCCCAGGGGACCATGGCATTTCTCAGGATTTATAACTGTCCAATTAAAGCAGGCATATTTGACGTTTGAAGTGTGCCTCAGCCTTTGAATTACATGCCACGGGTTAAGAACATCGGTGTATTCTTCCCACTGTTTGTCAGCACTTGCCTTGGGCTGCATCTTGCAAGTTGTCGAATCTCTAAAAGTTAATATTGTGGAAAGTGAGCAGCAATGCTAAATCAGGCGCAGAGGGCGCTTCCTGGCGCCTGTACAGACTGCAGCCTCCGTCAGCGGGCTGGTGCCCTGAGCACTGGGATGCTGAATCATGAGCCCCGGAGCTGAATCGCACAGGAACTTTATAGACTCAGCAGATGAGCCACCCTTGCGAGCTGCAGGAACATCATCCAAACTTCTCACTAAGAAGTTTAGGCAATTTTTTTAAAAGCAAGAGCTCCAGAGGTCATTTGAAGTCTTAAAAGAACTTTGTCGTTAATAAGACACTCCAGGCTCCTATTGATTGCTGTGAAGATTTACATCAAACACAGGTAGCTCTGTGTTCACTTGCTGAGTTTATTTCTTTCCTCATTTATGACCCACTTTCTCCAAATAGCTCTTATACCTACACTTACTTGCTCATAGATAAGGTACAGCCTGTTTCTCATATGTTTATATTTACATATATACCTAACCCTCAGGATTGTATAATGTACGTAATTTGTGGCAGGATTTTAAAATTCTAGTGAGAATTATTTTAGTACACATTGAATCATTTCCTAGACTTAAAGAAATAAACCTGCTTGTCTGCTTTTCTGCCTTTCACTCTGTTTCTTCTGTATAATACTAAGAATTGAGCCCAGGGTCTTACACATGCCGGGCAAGTTATCACTGAACTATATCCTTCTAATTCATTTGTTAAAATTTGTTTTAAAATCTCATCATCATAGACATTAAGATTGTTCCCAATCCTTCATTATACACATAACTCCAAGAAAAGACCTGCTAGAGAAAGAAGGTTGTATTCTAAAAACATCCTTAATAATCACTTAAGGATTAATTCTGGGAATGGTACTTTTGGAGTCAAGTAGTTTTTTTTTAAAAACTTAAGGTAAATGCTGACAATTTTAGTTTCTGAAAGTCTGTGTACATTTTCACTGTGCTAGCATTTTAAAAAACATTTTTTAAAAATAAACTTGGCAAAGATTGTCTTCTACATTGTTCAAGAAAACCTCTGTCTGGACTAGCAGAAAGGGAGATCGACTGGAACTCGATTTTACACGTTATATGACCTTTTTCTCCAAAGATCTCCAGCTCTTTAGAAAAGCTATATGCACACAAGCCCTCCCCACCTCCCATGGTATATTGCTCACTTGATTAGAGTCGGATGGAGTCACAAACAGCCTTTTTGGCTTGAAGTTAATGTAAATATGGAAACTTAACAATATTCTGGGATTTGGTTGCAAACAAATTGCTGGGTCCACACTTTGAAGTTTGGATTGTCTAGGCTTTTCTGCTTTCCACTACCAAACTTTCCACTCTAGCTAGGAAGAGGTAAATGTCTTCTTGGTTTTTACTTTCATTAGATAAAATTGGACGTGAGAAAGATTCCTTTCATGTGACGCAAATACAGGAACTAGAGAGGTTTTGAAAAAAAGATCTAAACTTGCATTTCCTTTATGTCTAGTGACGATAAGCACTTTTTAATGCACCTACTGGCGATTTTATGTCTTACTTTGAGAAAGATCTACTCAGCTCTCTTGCCCATGTTTTAGTGAGGTTACTTGTTTTGTTGCTTTGGGTTGAGTTTCTTGTACAGTTTATATGTTAACCAACCCCTCGCTAGGTGTATGATTTGTAAACCTTTTCTCTTAGTCTGTAGGCTCTTTCTTCATTCCGTTGACTGTTTCTTTTGCTGTTCAGAAGCTTTTCAGTTGGGCACAGTCACATTTCGGTTAAATCTCTTATAGGTGGGCCATTAGTACATATTTTTAAGTGCTTGCTTGCTCAGTACTTAGGTTTCTCTTCCACTGACAAAAGCAGCTTCTACCAGCCAGCCAGCAGCGTATGGCTGAGCCGATGGGTGATGTGCCGCCCAGTGTCCCTCCGCTTTCTTGCTTGTCGCCATGATCAGATGGAGGAAATACTCTTTCCTGGCTGTCTTCCTAGTATGGCTTCTCCAGGTTGCCTTGCTCCCTTGGCCCAAGGAAGGAGGAGTGACGTGACTGATTGGAAGGGAGCTGAGCACGTGTGTGCAGCCACTTCCTCCCTTTGGGGTGTAACCTGCTTCCTTAGGAAGTGAATGTGCTCTCCTCTGCCCTGCGCCCTCAGGTGCGTGGTGGCCGACCCTGTGTGTGGGAGGGGCTCTGGGGTGCGTCTGCCTGCTAGCTCAGGCCTCTTGGATTCTCCGCTGAGCCTCTTCTCTGGCACAGCCTCAGCAATAAGAAGATGGCCTCTCATGTCTGTTTGACTTCTGTGTTACTTATCTGGCTTAGCCTGGGTGGGCAGGGCTTCACTTCCGTGTTAGGAAGGCTGTGACTAAAAGCATGGTTGAGACTCTAAAGAAATTGGACCCTTTATAGCAAACAGCTCATCAGTTCCTCAGAAAGTTTAGCATGGAGTTACCATGTGACTCAGCAGTTTCACTCCTAGGTTTACAAAATGAGATCAAAATATATGGTGAATGTTTACATTTTTAAAAGATATTATAGTAAAAGACACATAGCCATTACTTAAGAATATTCCCCTTGCTTCGAACACATGTATTTCTCTCATCATTCTTTACTCTTTATTCCTTTCCTTCTCCTTTCTTTTCTCCTGCCTGCCTTTCTTTTTTCTTTCCTTCCTTCCTTTCTTTTTCTTTCCTTCTTTTCTTCTTTCTTTCTTGCTGTGTAATCTAGGCTGGACCTAAACTTAGCATATAGCCCATGCTGGCCTTGAGCTCACAGCAGTCCTCCTGCCTCAGCCTCCTGTGCTGGGATTACAGCATGCACCACCATATCTGGCTCATGTAGTGCCGGGGAATCGAACTCAGGACCTTGCACTTGCTAGGCAAGCACTCTAACCACTGTGCTGTTCCTCTAGCCCTCTTTCTACTTTTTGAAGCAGTACCAAAAGTCCAATTTCATGAGTGTCTTAGGAGGTATAATTAAAAATACAGTGAATCATGCTGCCAGGTGCCACTCAACAAAAGGCAGGGTAGCTCCTATATTACAATGTGTCCTCGGCCACCTGATTCACTGGATCTGGTACCATGG
Organism: Ctenodactylus gundi; assembly: GCA_004027205.1. Lineage (NCBI taxonomy): Eukaryota > Metazoa > Chordata > Mammalia > Rodentia > Ctenodactylidae > Ctenodactylus > Ctenodactylus gundi. Next base: position 5,733 of record PVKB01003042.1, on the reverse strand, counting down.
GACTTCTGGCTCCTCCTTAACACCAAAATGACCCTGGAAGGTAAATGTTTTGAATTGATTCAGGTCACTGAGGCAGCAACAGTAGTGTAGCTAAGGATATTCACAAGAAAGGGCTTCCAGATTGTTCAGCAAGTGTGAAGAGTGGTGGGATACCTGTGTCCAAGGCAGGGGGAGTATTTTGAGGGAAATTAATATCAATGTGTCTTTCCCTGCAATCCTTTTTTTAAAAAAAGTTTAAACATTCAGTGTATTTCCAATCATGACTCCTTATATCCAAGTGAATTAAAAAGAGGTCCACAAAGAATCTTGTACATGATATTCATAAGACCGCTATTTGTAACAGCCAAAAAATGCAAACAACCCAAATGTCTATCAGTTGTTGAATGAATAAAGAAAATGTGGCATATTTACACAATGGAAGACTTCTCAGCCCAAAGAAGGGAATACTGGTACTTGGTACAACATACAAGTGTATTAAAACATAGTGAATTAAAAATTTATTGCAGCAAAGGATATTGTCATTGGTCTTCCTCAAGAACACATTTATCCCACCATTCTTGCTCCTTTCTGAAGCAGTTCTGGAAGTGTTCTTTCATAAGTGATAAAACATACAGTGGATGCGACAGCTGAGCGTCATCCAGTGAAAAGGTAGGCTCATCGAGACACTGTGATCTGTCCTCATTCACCTCATTTACCAGATCCGGCACCATGCTACTTCTGGCTCTTCCTGATATTAAAAGTTACCATGAAAGGTAAAAGTTTTGAATTGAGTCAGGACATTGAAGCAGCAGTAACAGCACAATAAAAGAGATGTATGATAAAAGGCGCTATAGTGGAAGGCTGAACTCTCCCCTGGAATTCTTGTGTTCTGCATTGGAACTCTTGGAGGATGATTGAATCATGGGGCAGTACACACATCAGTGAGTTGTTGGCTGACTCTGCTGTTCAGAGACAGGCCCTTCTTGGGAGGGGGGATCACTAAAACATGACCCGGAAGGGTGTTTTCTTTGGGAACTCCTTACTGTGTGCTTCCTGGCTGCCGTGGCGTGAGCAGCTGTCCTCCACCAGTCCCTTCTGCCATCCTCTTTCTGCCTGGGAGCCAGCTGACTATGGACATGACCCTCTGTAAACTTTGAGCCAAAATAAAGCTCTCCTCCTCCTCCTTTGACTGGTGGGTATTGGGTATTTTGTCCCGGTGATAGGAATGTGACTAGTACAAGGACTTCCAGGATTGCTTCAGAAAGTGGCAAGAATGATGGGATGAGTATAAAGCCAGGGGCAGTATTTTGAGGAGGATTAATGTCAGTGTATATCTTACTTTAACAAAACATTTTATTTAAACACATTCTCTGTTTGATTACACATTGTAAAGGAATAACAAACATTATGGTGAGTGAGTGAAGCTAGACACAAAGGACCACATGACACGTGATCCCTTTGATGAGAGATGTGCAGGGAAGAGGAAAAACTATGGAGACTCAGGGTAGATTAGGGTTGCCAGGCACTGGTAGGGTGGAAGGGAAGGAGAATGGAGAATGAGTATTAGTGGGTACAGGATCTCTTTTGGGGATGATAAAAATATTCTGGAATTAGTGAGTGGTGATGGTCATGCACCTCTGTGAATATACTAGTCACTGATTTATGTACTTTAAAAGGATGCATTTTAGTGCTTATGAATTATATCTGCAAAAATATAAAAACTTCTTATATGGGAGAGTTTATTGACTCACTTTCTTCAACAAAGAAGAATCCTTTAGTTTGGTCTTGTCACTGAGGCTCATGCACAAGCCATTCCTGCTCACTCTTGGAACATAGGCTCCAGGTTCATCCATGTTGTTACAGAGGTCAGGATCTCCTTTGTTTAAGACTGGATAATATTCCATTATGTTTATAGACAGTGAAAGAAGCCAAGCACAGAAAGTACTGTATTACCCTATTTACATATAGAAAAAAAGGCAAACACAGTAAATCAATGATTACCAAGAACAGGATGGGAAGGAGATGACTTCGTAGACAGGCTTTCTGGCAGCGGGAGGGCAGGGATTTCCGTCACGTGGAGTAGGACTCCACCGGCGGAGCTTGTGTCTGGAAGTGGCGTCAGTGCTGAGTAGGGATTTGAGGAGTGAGTGTCCTCAAGACCCTGTGTGACACACTCATCCCTTGGTGTCCCCAGGGGCTTGGTTGCAGGACTGGACTCTGAAACCACAGTCTGTGGATGCTCAAGTCCCTTATTGAAAATGGTGTAGTATTTGCATATAACTTGTGCATGTACATTTCCCCACGTACTTTAAACCATCTCTAAATGACATATAGGACTTAATACAATGTGAATGCCCCATAACTGCTGTGCTGGTGTTATTGTTTAAGGAATAATGACAAGAAAAATACCCATACATGCTCAGCACAGGTGCCATTCCTTTTTCTGAATATATTCCATATGTTCTTGGTTCCATCTGTGGTACCGAGCCTTAGGATATTTAGGGCCAGCTGTGCCAGAGAAAGGGGTGGGGTAGGCACTGCTGCAACCAATCAGAGGCCTGCAGTGGTGCCTGGATGGGGCGGGGCTGTAGTTAGTCATGTGTCTGCCTGTCTTCTCCAAATTTTTGTTTCTTCTCTTCTCTCTGTTCTTTCCCTCCACTCCCACTTCCTACGTTGCTGTTTTATGAACATTCTCAGGCTGTTTTCGCCATTATTTTCCTTTCTTTTCCTGCCTCTCAGCATTCTGTAACTGGATTTAAAAATTTGTATTTGTTTTTTCTATTCCTAACTAAAAAGTTACATACTTTATAACAGGTGTGTGTGTGTTTAGCCTATGGCCTGCTGTTTTGTTGCCTTTTTTTGCTGTTTTTTTTTTTTTTTTGAGTAAGGAGAATCTATCTTAGACCACGTATAAAATGAACTGTATAATATAATTAATATGCATAAGTATTAATACTTCCTTTAAAATTTTTTTCATTACAACATCAGAAGAAAAAAATAACCAAGGAGATTAAATGGGCAGCTGGTTGGCTATGCCTGCTAAAGTCTGTGTTTCTACCTTCATACTAAAAATGACTTTTGAACTTGAATTAAAGTTAACTTGAATTAGGATTTTTTGTTGTCTTTGAATTAATAGTGTTTAAACATTTCTCACTACTAAGTAAATAAACAATTTCAGTAATAATAGGGAAACAAAACTGCCCACACTAAATCACTTATGTTAGAAGTGTCTTAGTCACTTTCCCATTGCTGGGGCACAATATCCGACTCCCACAACTTGAAGGAGGAAACGCTTATTTTAGCTCAGTTTCAGAAAGTCTCAGTTCATTTGTGGGTGGCTGGCAGTGGTAGGAACACCTGGCGGGAAGCCTACCCAGGGAAAGCTGTTTACCACATGGCAAGACAGGAAGCCAAGAGAGTAAAAGGCAGGGTAGAGCTAGTGTTCCCCTTTCGGATTGTGTCCCAGTGGCCTGCCCCTCCAGCCAGGCCCAGCCTCTTAGCAGCGTAGGAAATCAATGGATTAGTCTCCGTGATTGAATCACCTTCCAAACTCAGTGCTTTTAAGGGACATTCCAGATCCAAACCATGACAAGAAGTAAAGCTATCAATTATTTAAATTTTGAGTTACCGTTGTTAATTAATAAAAATATTTCCCTTCCTGGCAATATTGTGAGTATATTACAGAATATGAAGGAAGCAAAGGTTAAGAAATATTGCATAAAATCAAAACAGAAGGTGACACTTGGTCCTCACAAAGCCATTTTAAGCTTGAATCGTGTTGTTATATGAACTGTGAAGAATTTGTATAGTCTTGGTACAGCCAAACTGTTCCAATGTTTTATTAATAAACCTTCAGGAACATCTCCCTGTGAATTTGATGAAGGTAAATGATTAAAAACTAGCGTCAGAGCCCAAACGCCTGCTCTCGAAGTATCTTATTTTCATTTTCTGGCTCAGCGGCATTCAGATTCTGGTGTACATATCCCGTCACGTGCAGCTTTCTTTCCTCCTCCTCCTCTCGTGTTACCAGACTACTGATTTTTAAAATATATTGGTATATCCCATTGGATTGTAAATTTAAAGTATTTAAAAATGGTATGTAGAAGAATCATTTGAGTCTAGTGCCCAATTTTTGTTGTATTCAACATCCAAATACCTAATATACAAATGAGGCCTGTGTAGTTTATTTTTGGACATTTATCCGACCTTCCAGAATCAGTGGAAAATTTAGGTGCTTAGTCACCAACAATGGCCGATATATGGGAATGTGTGAGGCTAGGGAGGGAAACAGAACTGACTGGAGTTTACTGAAACAGGTACAGACATGGAGCAGCTAAGAAAGTTGGTGTTGACTTGCCTTGCTTTTCTCCAGTAAAACCTAGCAGCGCGGGGAAGGCCCACCCCTAAGAGTCACCTCTCATCCCGCAGCTTTCCCTTTGCTGTAATTCTGAGGCCCTCTCTCACCTGCTGTGTTCTCCTCTTCTGTCTCTGCCCTCTTGGACTCATTTGTTTCTGTTCCTTAACCATTTTTTTCCTTACCTATTATTTGAATGGTTATTGAGAGGAATTAGAGATGGCTGTATTTTCTTAAGTGAGTAGAATCCGTTGCTCTTATGAGATCACTAGCATCATATAAACAAATCTTTTCTTCTCCTCCAGCTTACCATCACGGGAGCCACAGAGATGCCACCCCCAGCCTTCACAGTTAGTTGGTGTGTGAGAGACACGTGTAATTTCAGGATTTTATTGCTTGCAAAGGGGTTCTGGTACTTTCCCATGGGATTCTGAACTTGGAAACTTGGTGGGACCGTGTTAGGAATTTTACAGTATTTGGAGAGTTGAGTAGCGTGGAAGTGATTGGCTGAGAAAGTTGAGAGTGTGCTTATCTGGATTTCAGATGTACTCTGACTAGCCAGTACATTTCACTTATCAGCTGTTCCATTTTTGTTGAATTTAATTAACTGGCTGACAGTTTTAGACTGAAAATGCTGACATCTACAGGGACACTCAGAACCTTGTGCCATATGCCAAATTAGCCCTTTCTGCTGTTTGCGTACTCCAGGTGGGTGAGCACTCTTAGGGTCCTGTGCTGGCCAGCTCTCCTGAATGGTCCAAGACCTTCCTCACTGGAAAAGGAGGGACTGACCTGAGAGCTTGAAGTGGCAGGATTCAGCCTGGCCCTCTGATGTTGCTGGTGGAGCCCTTCAGCACTTCATGCCTGTCTCCCATCCTGCGCATGACCCTAGTAGTCACAGATGAAGAGCGATTATCCAAGGGGCTGAATCATGGGGAAGAAGCTCCCTACCCTGGTGCTGACGGTCCAGTGTCATGGGGCCCAAAGGCCTCTGGCTGTGGCCTTTCTGGAGTGGCCTCCTGCTGCTGTGCTTCTCACCTGAGTGGAGTTAGCCTTTTATCTCTCAGAGTTTACTTTATACAGAATATCTCAAGATGTTAATTTATAATGGTATTTACAAGAGTCTGACTAAAGTGGTTAAATGGGATTTTCCATAATAGTTTTAAAAAACTTCATATAAATATAATAATAAGAAACTCAGAACATCATTATTTACTTATTTAAATTTTTTTTGTGGGGCTGGAGCTGTGGTTTAGTGGTTAAAGTGATTGGTTAGCGTGCAAGGCCCTGGGTCTGATTCCCTAGCACCACATTAAATTAGCTGGGCATGGTGGCAAAGGCCTGTAATGCTAGCATTCTAGAGGCTGGGGCCAGAAGGATTGCTGTGAGTCAAGGCCAGG